>JAOYRR010000645.1:0-33626 GCA_038994665.1 Podotricha telesiphe
TTCAAGTGAAAATCAAATAAATACATAATAGGTAACAAAAGTATTTCATACAAAATAAAGTGCTCAATTTGTACTGCATATTTAAAAAAATATATTTATGTTTTATATTTCTATTGTAATTTTTACTGGATTAATATTTCTACTATACATGGGTTGTCTGTTAGCTTTTAATTATGCAGTAGTATTGGTGTTACAAAAATAAAATAAATACACAATAGGCAAAAAAAAACTATTTCGTACATAATATAGTGCTCTATTAATACTGCACATATATACATACATACATACTATGTATAACGAAACAATTTGTTTTTATTTATATTTTTACTTTAGCTGGAGCAATCCTGTTACTCTTATAATAACAGCAGTCTAACAGATAATAGATAAAGACATAATTAGGAAACGTATAAAATTAAACGTATAAAATTAATGCAGCGGGATTTGAACCCGCGCCGCTTGAAAACCGTTCAAGAACCGTTCTTGAATGGTACTAAATATGTATTTTTCAATTTCCTAAGTGTGCGATTAACACTTTATAATAACTTAAAAAATAGACGCCCGATAAGACAACTTAAACACTTCTCCGCTACATTATCGTTGTGCAAGTCAAGATGAGACAGCGCATGCCAAGAGAACTCCCAGAGGGTAGAAATATTGCGTGTTTAAACCAAGAATATGAATATGACGGAAATTATTCATTTTTCAGTGATAAAATTACTGATAATTTAGTGCTAATATCGAGCTATCAAGCTAAAAACAAATAAACAGTGATGATAGATAAATAGTGTCTAAATCATAAGCTATAAATTAGAAGTCTGCTAGCTTTTTTAACTAATTACAGTACCAGAAATATTCCAGTTAAAATAAAAAAAATATTTTGGTTATATATAAAGCGGTATTTGAGCACTTTATGTAGAAAAAGAACTTACGTTATTTATATGGCAGCAGGATTAATTCAGTAAACATAATAGTTTAAAAATAAAAACAAAATGTTTTGTTATATTAACACCACTAATTGAGCACTTTATTTTGGATTTGGCTGCGATTTCTATCCCTATTCGGAGGAATGATTGTATTAAAATTATTTTAATGTTCCCGCTCTGGTGTGACATGGCGCGGCGTTGGCTTTCGCCAATGAACGTGTTCATTATTATGTTTCGATTTCCGGCGAAAATCGGAGAGCTGAGTGTTTCCGCTTAGATGACCTCCACGAGCCTCAACTTCAAACCCTACTACGTTCAATTTTCAACATTTATTTTCTGTGTGATTGATTAGGTATCACTTTGAAACTATATAAATATACTATAACAATCAAATATCACATTTCTTTAAATTAAATTAAAAGGAAGACACTTAACATTAGTTTCTTAATATATTGGTGGTCCAGTCCAGTTGTGTTTAACAACAGGTCCACGAAATGAAAATATATAGTCCTCATATCCAGAATGTGTAAAATTTTCAAAATATGCACACGTTTAGAAGCTGTGTGTAAAAACACTCATATTCCTACATTGATAGTTGCAAGTCAAACTAATAAAAGCGTATTAAAACTGACTCTGTGCTATCTCATACTTCTACAATGAAAACAATAGACCAGGCAATAACATCACCAAATCTGACATTCGTGTATGAAACACACGAGTGTTATGTTACATTGCAGCTTATACAACGTATTGTAAGGTCAAAGAAGCCGTACTCGACCTATATACGAGATATATGTCTACTGAATAGTTGGAAGTGAATTATTGAGGCACCGCCGAATACCAATTTTATGTTCTAAAACATGAATTGAAATTGAGCAGGGAATATTTTGACAAGGTATACTTGTATTAATATATAAATTGATATTAAAATGATGTTTTGTTAGTCTCGCTAAAACTCGAGAATGGCTGGTCAGATTTAGCTAATTTCCCATACAGGCTGCGCGTACCTGTCAAAAAGGATGCGTTCGTAAATTAAATACCAAGCAAGGAAAATAGCTTAGTCTATGGAATATTTTAAACATTTGTTCAAGTGTTATATTCGCACACTTAGAAAATTGACATCATTAGAAAGCGGGATTTGAACCCCGCCACTTGAAAACCGTTCAAGTTGAACCCGCGCCTCTTGAACGGTTTTCAAGAGGCGCGGGTTGAAATCCAGGTGCGTTCAAATTTTTATACGTTTTCTAAATATGTCAGTAAAATTCGGCCGCATGATTTAATGATTTATAATTTATGCATTCAATAGTTTGGCAATCATTTGAACTTTTAATAACTATTTGAACTAATAATAATTATATTATTACGACATTAATTTTTAAAAAATCAACTCAGGTTGTGCAATGTACTTAAGTTGTGCGAGGATACGAACGGTCTTACAATATCCCCAGCATTTGCATTTGATAAATAAATCGCAAGACCAATCGTTGGAAGTTTCTAAAATCAAGTTTTCCTGTCCAAGTTTTTTGGTTTCCTAGTAATTTTTATTGAATTTTGATACATTATTTCATTCTCAGGCGATACGATGTACGCCGCGTCAGTTAGTATTTTATATAGAAATATGTGGAAATAGGTTAAAGTCAATCGTGGTGCAGTGTCTGGCTTAATAGCGTTGGTAGTGGATCCCAGCTTCAAATTTAAAGAGTTAGACTCTATCACTCGATGGCCTCGATAAATTTAATTAAAATAAAATACAATTAGTATTGTTCTTCAGTCGAGGGACTGAATTTCAGATAAAAATGCAAAATAATATCTGCAACAAATACCTAAATTTTGGCAAAAATAAACCATCGCTAGTGTAAATATAAGTCCCTATACTTTGTACCTTTTGAGATCAGACTCAATAGCCGTAATAGGAAACCTTAAGTGTTCGACCTAGCGCAGATCGGATTGCTGAGGTCGACGCAACGATAAACAGTGTCAAGTGATTATTGGATATTATAGAAGAATAAGAAAGAAAAACATGCAATTTCCACGTCGTTCCGTAAATATAAAAATTATAAAAAAATCAACATAACATATGAAACGCAATTAAATTCATCATAACTCAACTATAGCTTAATTTGCCAGTTTTGCGTAGGTAGATTGCATTCAAGAGAAGCGAATTCATATGCAGTTATTGTATTAATAAATTATTTTCATTTTCCCCTCTCTTGTAAGGTAATTCGCCTGAAAATGGAGAACGGAGTGTCTTAACACTAGTTTCTCTCTGACGGGTAGTCAGAGAGTGTGTGTAAAATAGAGTGACGATTGTAGCACAATTTATTTACATATTTCAACTAATATTAGATATTATTATTAAAATATTATGATGCAGACAAGAAGTTTTAATTGAGTAGCATGCTGAAGCATACTCATGTGTATTTCAAATGTGAATACACGACTTCCCTCGTCCATCTACCGAAATTATCCAGTCTAGCTTTAGCTTGCCATACAAAATTGGGGCAAGCCGGTTTTGAACCTTCATAAACCTGCTTGACTCAGAAATAAGTTACTTATACAATACTTCTTCTACAAGACAATCTTATTCATAACACATTACAAACACCACATAATATGGTAAAAGCTTTAGTATTGGTTCTTACATGGACCCACAAAAGGGGAAGCTACTTAGATTGATTTATTTATCTAGTTTTTATACATTTCCTTATTTATATACGTATGTATATGTAATAAGATACTACATCATGCCATGTATGTCAAAAATACTATTTGTTTTATTATTTTATAACAAAAAATTTTAAAATTTCTTTCCCATATAAAAACTTAAACTGTGCCAAATTTAATTCTCCTCCGTCCTCATAATTTCCGTTAAGTACTATATATGTATATATATATAGATTATATTTAACGTATTTTATATTATATACAAACATATAATATACATATAACATAAGGAAAATTTTAAGGAAAATATTCCACGTCATGTTTCTACCTATCGTATGAAATAGGAAACCTTAAGTGATCAACCAAGTACTCGTAGATAGGATTCCGGACGGAAGAATAGGCATTGCGGTGTCAAGTGACTAATGGCGCGATTTTTTCCACCAAAGCAAAATCAAACATCGTAATAGAGAACCGAACTTAGGCTATTTCTAATTTTCTTTTATTTTTTATATTAAAATAGCTTATTTAATATATGATATTCAAATACCAATATTATACTCTAACCCATTCCAATTATTCTCCCTCTACCCAAAGGTTACCTGGAAGAGATCCCTTAGTTAGCGATAAGGTCGCCTATTGCACTGTAAATATTCAGATTAATATTGTATTACGTTGTTTTTTATTTATTTTTGCTTTACAATAATAACATTTAAGTGTTGACGAATAAAACAATAAAAACTTGAAGTGGAGAACAATTTAAAGATGGCTGTAAAAGATAAAAACGAAGCGCTCTTCTATTATATCGATTATGCCTTCTATATGCCAAAATCACAAGCCTCCAACGAACACAAGTTTTCCTCAAACACCAAGGCTCCTGTGTACATTGAATATTACATATACTATTTCTGTAGTATAATAATAATAAAAGTGTATGTAATAATATTGATTGTATAGTATAATGATACACGTTATTATTAAGGCAACTGAAATATTTTGGACGCTTCTATGAACTACTTATATAGCTATAAATAACTATGTCTTAGCCAAGAAAATAATAATAATAATTTTTCATTTTTTTTTTAACAAAAGCTATGAATTGTGTCTGTTATGCTTAAATATATCCCTATAAAAAATATATTACGGAACACATAAGGAACTCATTTTAGTTAATCTATGCAGTATAGTTGTAAGCAATGTCGTTAATGATATAAATATAAAAAAGATATATAGCTAACAAAAACGTGTGTCCGAAGTTACTGGAATAGAAACTTTTTTTTATCATTTTTATATGCAAAGTGTTATTCGCACACTTAGGAAATTGGAAAAGAAATATTTAAAAAACGTATTAAAATTAGAACGCAGCTGGATTTGAACCCGTGGCTTTTGAAAGCCGTTCAAGAAATAGAAACTTAAATCCTTTTCAATATATATGCAAGTAACCATAATGCATATACTATACGGCATCTCTTTTAAAAAAGTACACGAATAAAAATTATAAACATGTTGATCTTTAATTATTAATTCTATATAAGTCATTTATAAACAAATATCTTTTCCTATCTATTAACAAATAAAAAGAAAAATATATATAGTTCCAGTCTATTTTTCCAGTCTTTCCAAGCCTCCGTTGCCTGTTTTCAATGATACTAATTACACAAGACTCCTTCTGGACTGTATAAATATTATCTAGTTTCTTAGTCTAGAGGGAGTAATATGTGCTGTACAAGTCACACGCTTTGTTATGCTTCCCTCTTACTATAGGGTATATAGAAGTGTTTCCTACAACGAAATTGTATTCACAATACTATATTAATTAATATAAAAACTGACTCGACAGACTGACTACAAATTCTGATAATAAGATTTATTTTTGGAATAAGGAAATTCAAGCATGTGTCCACAATACCACACGCAACTAAAATAGCCTCAAGGAACATTCTTGGGGTCCAACACCCTACATCCAAGTCCTCCATTCCCGTAACAGCAACCTCTTTTAAATACAGACTCAAAGAGAATTTTTAGAATTTTCAAGCTCATTTAATATTGCGAAAACTTTCCCTTTTTTTATTTTTGAATGAATTTTAAAGCAAGAATTTTATTTATGATTAAATATAATGATTTCTAAGGAAATCTAAAAACATAGATATCTTTAGAGTATAACTTTTGTCTATATATCTATAAAAATATATTATTTAAATAATCAGAAATAATAAATGTCCCGTGGGTCCTTTATTGTTTTTATCCTTTTAGAGGTGCATTTACAACGGTGTTAAAATATAATTTTTCTTAATTATTTAAATTCACATAATAAGCCATAAGAAGTACTTATAATAATTTTAACTATCCTAAATTATCAATTGAAATCGCCCAGAGCTTGTCCGAGGAACAGCCCTGGGCGCGTCCTATATGTCTCCCACTTATTACTGCCCAATGTAGATATAATACGAGAAAAGATAGCCAAGTTGCCCGTATCGAACATTCCTTGAACTTTTCAGTCTATTAACAAATCCTCCAGGTATATAAATAATATTTAGGAAATTGAAAAATACATGTTTAGAAAACGTATAAAACGGTTTTCAAGAAGCGTGGGTTCAAATAATGATCCCAGTGTGCAAATAACACTTTAAAAAATGTTAAAAAAATATACATATAATACTTACAACGCCTTAGTAAACTATCAATTATTAGTTATCTGTTAAATTTGTGTTTTAAAATAAAATAAAAATAAAAATGTGTGTGATCTTTCTCAAAGTTACTTGTTATGCTTTTTTTATATTAAGATTATATTAGATTTGTGATTTGTGCAGTTAATTTATTTGTGAAATCAATATAACTCGCTGGTTCGTATATCGGTTCAAATGCATACTAGACGACCCATTACGTTATAATATAAACGCACAGTCCATCCGTAGCAGGCGTTTATCAAAACTGACATTTGTATGTTTCAGATATGAGTTATCAGTATGATCTAGGCTCACCCAACCCTGTTAGCCACGTGTCACAAATTATGTTTTTGTCTAACACCATACAAACATATTTCATAATATAATAAGCCAACACTGCCCTAGCAATTCACTTAAGCCCTGTATATCAGCTGCAACGACACCAACCACATTGAGTCATGCTACTGATATCAGTTATCAGTAAGCTATAAGCTCACCAAACTCCTGTTCTTAGACTGTTCCTAGGCTCTGCAGGTTGGTTAATGAGTACAGTGACCTACTAGATATTAACGTTGATTCGACAAACAAAATTCGATTATTGTTAAATAAACTTCAATCATCTTAAAAATGTATGTATTATCCTAAAGAATTGTCTTTTATTTAATTATGGACTAATTGTTTGGTTTATTTTGATGAAGCTCGCCTAAGGAGCTCATTTTTTTTTTATTTCTTTCATGCTGTATTCGCCTGTTACTATGTTTCTTTTTTTTATGTAAGTACCGTGTAAACAAATGTTGGTGGATCAAATAAATAAATAAACTCACAGTTGACATTTTATATATTGAAAATTATACTAACGCCATAATTGCCGTACAAACATAGAATTAGACAGATTAATGCCAAGCAGCATTGGGTGAAGTCACCGATATCGGTTATCACTAAGCTATAAGTAAGCTCACCGATCCCCGACTCTCGTATCACGAGTTATATCAATGTCCGACGTCGTACAAGAATCGCTCACGAACCACGAGACAGCGTCAGCCACGGGATGGGCCAAACACATGAGCCTCAATGGTGCAAGGCAACATTGGGTCGTGTCACCGACATCCGTTATCGGTAAACTATAAGCCTACCAGTCGTAGTAGATATTACATGATTTGATTACCTATTTTTCATTTTTTAAAGTGTTATTCGCACACTTAGGAAATTGAAAAACGGTTTTCAAGAGGCGCGGGTTCAAATACTGCTGCGTTCAAATTTTTATACGTTTTCTAAATATGACGTTTTCTAAATATGTATGATTTGTGTTCTTATGAATTTCACATATTTGTATAAGATTGTGCCAATGATAGCCATAAAACCTTTAATCTTCCAACGCATCATATATTAATACTTATTATAACTAATAACGCTCTCAATATGCAAATATTTTATAAATATTCAAGAAAATGTAAACTAAAATGTCTATACAATACTATTCACTATTTTAAAATGGCGGCGAATGCCGATTTTTTATTGGAAATTTTACATATATATTTTTACATAAGAATAAAATCATTAAAACGTTTCATGCCAATCATATTATTGTTTTTATTAAATTATTAATAAGTTTGTATTAATTTTATGTAACTTCTATACTTATAATTTAATAAAAGCTGAATTGTTGAAAACTTGAAAATTGAAAATTATTGTTTTTTCCCGTATTAAATTATTTAAAATTTAATATTTACAAACTTCCGAGCGTCCTTTTACCGCGATCCCTATCCCGCCAAACTTACTGCCAGTAAGTCAGCATGGTATTTCTTTATATCAAAAAAAAAATTTTGTTTTAAAATAATAATCAAATAGTATTTTATAGTATTATTAAATTATTTCATGAAAGTAAACTGTGTACTTGTTGGTACATACATATTTATCGTTACAAGAGCAATTGCATTTATTGCATACGCAGTATTTTCACTTCGATAAAGACTATTTATTGGCAGCAAATAGTTTTGAATTTTAAGCGTTTTTAGCTGCACGTTTTATCCTGCATAGCAGGGTAAGCAGAGAGAACCTGGTGTCAAGGCACTTCACTCTCCGCCCAAAATCGAGACATTCGTGTTAATTGGTGAATTGGTGTTGCGTGACCGTAATCAACGCCGTTTCATCTTAGTAGTGCAAAGAAACGGAAATATATAATGCGTCGATATTAATTCATATATGAAATAACAACGCAGCCGGATATAAAGCGCATGGTTTAGCGGTCAGCGCTTAAACGGTTTCCAAGAGACGCGGGTTCAAAAGTTGTCCAAAATCCATGCTTTATATAGTAACGGAATGTTTTTGTAACTTGAAATAAAAAAAGTTGTCCTCATAAGTATTACATCCATGTAATTGAATTGTCAACTATTCCAATATGAACATTCCGCCTAGAAATAAATAACTAAACTTTGTCATGTGCGACATTTTGAGACACTTTAAGGGTTGCCTGCCGCCTTCGGAATGAAGAAGTATAAAAAATATTAAAGGGCACGACGTGTCCTTAACTAGATGAAGCTCTTGTTAAGTTTTCCGTGTGTTTTAGTTGTACACGCAAGGTGTAGTCAGGGAACGCATTAGGCGAGTTAATGTATGTGTAACAGTTATATAAATTACGTACAAAATTATATGTATTTTTTAACCGACGAATCAAACGGAGGAGGTTTTCAATACGACACGTTATATGTGTTTTCTTTATTTAATAAATAGAGTATACTCCGATGTTGGTCTCATAAAAGTTTTGAATAACAATTCTAACCCGAAGAAAACTAAGGTATTAAGGTATGATTTTTTTGTTAAAAGTTTATATTGATTTCATTTAACCGGTTTCACCACTACATTCCTTTCAATTTTCTTGAAAATTCCAAGAAATGCCTGTATCAGATTATCAATAGAATATTTTCATAGAATGCACCTATTGTTTTTATTATGGTCACCAAGATAACGAATTTATCCAATAATCCAAAAAACATTGCAAGCGAGTTTATTTTAATTTATTTTTTATAAAGTAGTCGTTTATTGTTTATTAATTTACACTACGTGTAAATTTTTGTGTTACATGTATGTTTTATATATATATATTTATTTATATTACGTAAAAAATAACAATTATAGTGCAAATTCTTTGTATTGTTTATTTTCTTTTAGAAATTACATGAAGAAAACTAGAGTACTTTTATGTAATACAAACTGAAACAATATTTTATTAATTCTATTTAAAATATTGCATTTGTATAATATATATTATCAAAGCAATTCAAATTACATACAAAAATGAAAAAAATATATAGAATTGCATTAAAGGATTTGATTCAAATAAAAGCTAGATAAATTCTAGGGCATTTGTCGTAAGCTATGACAAATAGGACCATTTGAACGAAGAATATTGTTTTATGGAACTTTTTATTACCTATTATTATGTACTAGGGCTTAAAATATTATTGATATACTAGTAAAAAAACCTTTCATATAGGTAATACTTAACAAGTTACCTTACTAAATGGTCTTTTTAGTGCGATATATGAATCTGTTTATTTAAATATAGTTTTTAAAAATGTCAACGGAAAATAAATAGTTTTACAGTTTTTTTTAAACAGATTTATTCTCAATTTTTCAAGTCCCAAGTGGAAATCGAATCCATAACCGTTCTGTCAGTTACATACAGGTGCCACCACACCACATTGATGCCTATATATATGTATATACTATATACTTTACTACTAAACCCTTTGAAACGTAAAATACCAATTTATACAAATGTGTATGTTAAACGTACTATTAAAGTTTTTAATATGTACGTCAAACTTCATACGCCCCCGTCCGCATAATTTTTGTACAAAGCTTTTTCTTCACGTACTAATTGTAAGAGGTAATGATAATTTTTTTTAGAGAATAAGAATTTCGATGTAGCCGTATGTAGAATGGCTGGCATAGCTTAGCGGTCAGAGTGCTTGTACGGTTTCTAAGAGGCGTGAGTTCAAATCCAGCCACGTTAAAAACATTTATACGTTTTTAAAAATGATTTCAATTTCCTAGGTGTGTAAAAAACACAATTTTTTTTAAAATATTTAATAAATAATATTCTCTCTTGCCAAACGATTGTTCGTAGAATAATATTTGGGTAGCTTAAAATTGTAAAAATCTCTCTACGGGGATGCTAACAACAAAAATAAGTAATATAGCCGGCTGTAGAACGCATGGCTTAGCGGTTCCAGCGCTTGGGCAGTTTCCAAGAGACGTGTGTTCAAAACCCCCGGTGCGTTCAAATTTTTATACGTTTCCCGAAATTGTTCTTCTAAAATGTGGGAATACATTACACAACAAAATTGATAAAAAAAATGTGTGGCGCAGGTTCAAATCCCGCTGCCTTCAAATTTTTATACGTTTTCTAAATATTTTTTTTTTGTCATATAAAGTTTCACAAAATTTTGACTTAAGCCACTTTGCCACACAGATCAATTAACGTTGAAATGAGATATGTATAACTAATCGATCATTCAGAGGATTATTTAGAGATATCCACTCTGTAATACGGGAGGGTGATCGGAAGATAATTTGCTTAAATAAATTATGAAAACAATACACAAAAGTACACAAACAAACCATTTATTATGTAAACTTTTGTATGTGATATATTCGTATTGGCATAATGCTGTGTGTAACACTTCCAACATAACAGGGTATTCAGAGAGAACCTAGTGTCAAGACACTCCGTACTACATTTCAGTTATATTACTAATATAACTGAAATGCTTTTTGGTAACTAATCCAAATAGAGACCCTTGGACAATAAATGCCTATTCGCGGCACGGCAGCGATATAAATTTTGCATGCAATTATATCTTAACATTTTATTTTGCATATCACAGATTAAAATATTTGTAATTTCATTTTCACGAACACAACAAATGAAACAATTTTATTCTTAGTTAACTAAGTCATATATTTTTATGATTTGCGCGCCGCACGTGCTTTACATTATATAATATTATTTTTTTCAGCTTAACGCTTTTTCCCACATAGAAGGCAGGCAGAGAAAATCTAGTGGCACGACACTCCGTTTCTTACTTTCCACTCGAATCCAAGAAATACGGTGCCTGTGGCTAAACTCAACGCCGCGCTTTGTCTTGTCATCAGAGAGAGTTGGTTAATGTTGGTTAATAATGGTTCCCTCTAGGAGGATCGAACCAACTACCATTGCCTATAAAGTCAGACTCTTTCACACTGCGCTACGATGGCTTCATTCATTTATATATTCCCAAATTTATTTATTTATAAATAATTGAATTTTCAATTTTGGATAGAATTTCATTACAGTATATTATATATCATATCGTAGTATAATTAATATTATTTGAAGATTTAAAATTAAGTCAAGTTTTAAAACAAAACTAACAAACTATGATTTTTCAATCTACAATTTTCATATAAATTATGAAATAAAAACTAGACAAATTTTAAATATTAATTACCAGAATTTGAACACACAGTGCGACCTCGCTATTTAAATTGCAGAAACAATTAAACTTTCAAACGAATTGAGCTAAAATGTAATGTTATTTCGTATATTTTAGGTTCCACGCGCGGTGCTTGTTTAAATATTAACATGGCTACAAAATACGGATGCAGTTTTCTCGCTTTCGAAGTGCTGTATTGCAAAATTCAATAGCGCTTCTATCTGAGCGTCAATCGAAAATGCAGGAGTAAATACTTTACGCGGTGTAACTTGTACGGTATAAGATTGGAAAAACGAGTTTACATACAATGTATTGTTAAATATTTGTATCGTACATAATAAACATTGTGTACATATAAAATAATAATAATAACACTTTATTGCACAATAAATTACAATTTAGACTAAATATGTGCAATCGTGACCCTATTACTAGAAGCAATCTCTACCAGACAACCAATGACTAAAGGATTTTCCACAAGAAAACGCAGAGGAGTGCATAAAGTATTATACTTACTTAAATATATTAAATTTACATTAGCAGACAAATATATATACATATACATACATATATTAATATAGATACAAAAAATATATCTTGAGAGTCAGATTATACGTATTGTTTAAGATAGTGCTCTTTTTAAGACGTCGCTTAAATATTACAACCGACTGGGACTGTCTTATTATCAGTGGCAGTGCATTGCAAAGTTTTACTGATTTGACAGTAAAAGAGTCACCATAGCGTTTCATGCGGCACAAAGATAGTTCTAGGAGGTTATTTAACGGGTACGGAGGTATTGGGTGTGAAAAGTGCTCGACCCTAGGATCTAGAACCGTTCTTTGAGGTACGAAGGAGTAGCAGGATGGTAAAAAGGGGAGTGCGGGAATGTAAATGGCGTCTGTATTTTATCTTCAGACATTTTAGTTGAGCACGATATTGGGACACATGGTCGTACTTTCTCAGTCCGAAAATAAATCTTATTATAAGATTAAGCGCTCGAGCTAATCAACTAGTAACTTTCCTTTTTACTGAATTTTGGTAATTTTATATATACCATTATATGAATACTTAAACAAAAACAAGTACCCCTTGGTTTACTTTATAAAAAAAGTTAAGAAAATCAATATATTTTATAAATATTCATTAGAATTACGTCAAATAAATATCACACACACTACCACGTTTTTCAGTTGAAGTGGGATATATGTTGCTAAGGCAACGCGTGTTTTACGCGTCAACGGGCTAGTATTTATAATAAAAAAATAAAAAAAATTATGAACCGAAAGCTACCAGAAGTAAGGAATTGGAGGGTATAGAAATAATCGAATCCAAACATTGCGTATTCAGTTGCGAAACTCAAAACCGCGCTTTTTTTGTCACTAGAGTGGAGAAATTTAAATAATTTATAAATAGTTTTTCCCCCGATTGGGAATCAAACCCACAACCATCGTGTATTCAGCCAGACGCTGTTACACTGCGAAACGATGGTCTCTAAAAGCAGTTCTACTCACGTATATAATATGAAACATAAAAGAATCCAGTACTGACAGAACTGACAAAAAATCCAAAAGTACCAGACCCATTGGCATGTAAACCAATCACATGCCTCAATCACTGATGGATTTTGGAGTTCACGCCTTTCGAGCTCACAATGGAACTTTGACGAGGATGAATCAATTGGACATGTTCCCAATTCACATCATTTTATTGAAACTTTTTTATGCAAAGCCAGTAAAAAAAGATCTGATCTGTTTTCGCCATCGAGCCAAGCTATGATAAATATTATTTGAAAGATTAAAATTTTTATACGTTTTTTTTACATTTTTAAAGTGTTAATCGCACACTTTTAAACGTTTTCCAAAAATATATTTTTGTCGTAAATGTGTAAATGTCACTCTAAAATATATTACATTGTTATTTAGTATTTTCCACAGATTGTCTTTTGAAGAAATCGGTACCACTGCATTGGCTGGTATTACGCTAAAAGTGATTATTCAAAAATTCAAATAACCGATAAATTTCAATATCTATAGAAGTGGTATTCATTTATATGATAATGGCCCTTCAAATGAATAAACTGACTGTTGATCTACGAGGTTCTGTAATAGTTCCATAATCCATGCCTCTATTTGTGAAATTTACGTTAAATGTACTTATTTTTAACCTGTACTTTAAAATATTTATTTAAAATGAATTACAGTAAATCTCAAGTAGTATCTAACATATAATGTATGCAAGGTCATATAATGTATTCAATCTTTATAAATTTAGGTAACTGCCGCGTTTAGGAAAATGTTTGGTAAGTATAAAAGTTTGAACTCTAGAACGGTGGCAGCTTGTAATCTATGTGAAAATCTAAAAAAACTTTTGTTTTTTGTATAACTGGAGTAAGAAAATAGGTATTTTACAAATATTTATATTAATAAGACTGGGACTTTAAGGTTAAATCGTGATCTTGAGACCATCCAAACTGTGTCACTATGAGGTACATTTCAAAGTTTTTCATCGCAATATTTACATACGGTTCGATATCTTTGTGGTTTATTTGAGCTGGTTACCAAAAGTTTTGTTAATGTTATGCCTAAATTAAAACTTGTCTTTGAATTTATAGAACATTTTTTTCGGCATAGGGCAGGTGGAGAGCCGAGACCTTGGCGAGGAATACCGTGAGATTTTGTGGCTAGCCTGCCAGCCTACAAGCGCCAGCTTGGGAGCCCTAAATAACCTGCCCCGAGTCCCGTAAAGGTTTTCATCATAATAAAAAGAACCTAGTGTCAATATACTCCGATCTCTGGTTTTCACCCAAATTGGAGTCATTGCATGTTGAGTAGTAGCTATGGCATTTTGATTTTTAAACTAAGAAATTTTAATATAACTTAACTATTTTATCTTTATATAAAATTTACAGTAATAATTACTGTCAGTAATAATAACTTATACTTTGAATTTCCCTTAACTGCGATGACAGCGTTATATAATAAATATTAAATCCATTTATCTATCATAAAACTATCAGCCGTTTGCCTCTCCTATACATGTCTTAGGAGTTTCCTTACAGGGACTATTAATCATTACTAATTGCCCCATCGCTTAACAGATGGCTTCCTTCACTAATAGCGATTCAAATTAAATTGCTTGAAATGCTATACTGGTTAAAAAACTATTGTCATTCCTAAAACTCCAGTATCGTCATAAATCGTTTATTTGATATTAAAAACAATAAATTGTCCGAGTAGTTTATTTCCCAGAGTACTCCAACCAGGGGCATATATATGAAGATAAAATTAATATACACGCATGCATGAAGAATGGACATTATCAAATTTATAACATTTTGTAATATTTGAATATATCTGGACTCATAAGATATGACTGACGGTAATCAGTTCACAATGGTTAGTTACTACAATCTTACTCGTGAAATAATAATTCCATTTAAAACGTTTTCAATGAACTAATCTGGTTTTAGAGAGCCCGGTGTTACTTTCTGCCAGTCAATATTTCTAATTGTGATGATTATGGAAACAAATATGACACCTTAACTGACACCGTAAAACATGGGACAACCATGTGTAAACAAATTATACAACCAACGTACGTGCGTATAAATAGAAGTTGATAAGTAAACTTTTCTGTGTAAACCAGTTGAAAGGATGATAGATTGATGTGTAAACGTGTGAAGCCCATTAGCGTTGGTACAAGTGAATACTATTTTTAAAAAGCCGTCTTCATCATGTCTTGAGCAAGTCTTTAAGAAGTTTTTCGTTAACGTTTTTATTTAACCGTGTCTAGTTTGTTGGAGATTTCATTTTTGGGACTTGTTAAGATTCTGCCTTTTATCTATGCCATTTTCTATACATTAATTATATAGTACTTGGTTCTTTATTTTCTACCAATTTAATTTTATTGTGTGCATTGTCTTTGCAGACCCGAGAACTGTTTCTTATATGATGAATTTTAGTATAATCCTATTACTGGTAGTGGCGGTGTCTTTTGTTTATTGTGTTTTTTTTTAATTATGTACATTTGTTCATTAAAACATGAGTATATTTGCCTCCTTTTTATCAAAAAAAAATATGAACCCTTTGAAGAAGTATTTACGTGTAATGTTTTATATAATAAATACAGTATATCAGTTTTGTAGTTTGTTTATTTTATAGTAAAATGTAAATCTTAAGTGTTTATTTTACAGCCTTCTTGTAATAAATCAACCAAATTATATAAAATATTCATACGAAAAAAAATTATATCGAAATTAATGAGACAGAGGAGATAAATAAAACTTTTTACAAAACAATCTTTATAGAAAAATGACATTGTTACTCTCGTTTACTCCCCTCGCATAACATTGTAGAAAAAGCGAAACTAGCCTTCTCTAACACCCCGTTGTCCACTTTTCGCCTGAATTTGAGACATTGTGTATTAAGTGGCAGAACTCAACGCCGCGGCTTGTTTGAAAAGAGCGGAGAAATGAAAATAGTTTAAATAATTAATAATCATTCCTCCGAATGGAGATCGAACCTACACCTAGTCGTACTTAATATTGACACTCCCACATTCTACCTTAGTTGTCCCCGCGATTTGATACGAGCGACACAACAGTTTGTCAAATTGATTGTTTAAATTGTAAGTTGCATATATTTTGAACTAATTGTAATTTATAATTAATGATGACTTTCTAAGATATATCTATTTTGAGTAGGGCTGAGTTAAATTAATTATAAGTTTAGTCTGATTTACTGAATTTTGAATATTTACAGAAGATATATTTTTTACCAATTTTTGAATATTTTAATTAATTTCCTTGAGAGTGCTAAAGATCTGTGTGATAAATTTTATAATCAGTTTAAGCGTTATTACTTATTAGATTTTCTATATTGAATGGTGCCACTTCGTCATTTATATTGCATATAATTGTATGTTCCAATATTTGTGTTCTATATTTAGAGCAATCCTGTACTAGATGATTAATTGTGTGAATAGTATTGTTACCGCACGGGCAAATATTATTAAATTTGTTTAAATATTGTAAATGAAAACCATGTCAAATATTGGCTAAAGTAAAACAAAGCTGTTGATGGTAGCTTGTTTGATTTTGTTATTGTATAGTTGAATTATATCTGTGTTAGGTAATAAAGTTCTTGAGTTAAGCCCGGTTTCCGCATTAGTATATTCTTCATTGGTTTTCTTTAGTGTCACTTTTAATAAGATTTAATAGGGAAATTACTTTAGACATATGGACTTTTTTGCGGATTTTGATTTTCCGTCTAGTCCAGTATGAGCTTTGATCCAGACGAAGTTGCCTGCCTGTTTTTATTACGTGAATATTAAATTAGTGTTATTCCTGTTATTTATCGAAGTGACGGACTAAGGCTTCTCATATCAAATCAAATACCATTAGTTGTTATAACAAAATTTACTAATACTGACTACATTACTATATTTTATCGTTTTATCAGTTTGCTTATGATAACAAGATTGACAATTTTAATTATTTTCACTGGAATTTTATGCAAAATTAGCAAAGCAGACTCTAAATGTAGACAAAACCAAATACATCTGTTTCAGTATACGCAAATTAAAAATGCAAAATTATATTCTTAATATAGGACCTCATACATGCGACGTAAGTACTGACTGTACCTTTTCTTCACTCGAACGGAAGAATTATATCAAATATTTGGATATATATAACCTTAGATGAAAATCTGTATTTCAGTGATCACAGTCATAAACAGTCTGACTGACCGTTTACGAAAATTTATTTTTGTCTTCAAAAATTTGCGAAAAGTTGTTGATTTTGTACGTATTAAACACATATACTTTGCCTTACGCAAGTCACTTCTCAGTTACTGTTTAAAAACCTGGGGTAGTTCAAAATCCAACATATATATTCTTGAGCTTGCACAAAGCTCTCTTCTCAAAGTCAGAACTTTCTGACCACGTTTATTCCCCACTTTGGAACTTTATCAATAATGTGATGTGTTAAGCATCAGGCAATTATATTTACTAAATATTATCTTCAAACAACATTCTAAATAATAAGTTCTATGATTTTCACGATTATTACACATTTTGAAATAAAACTGACAAGATACAGTAAGCTCATTTAGCAAGAATCCAGGACAGTATGCGAGGCAACTAAGAAATCGTTGGCGGTAGTTTGATATAATAATTGTATCAACTGACAGACGAATACCTGTGACCACGGACTGCTGTAAAGTGTTCGAAACGTCGGGTTCTAAAATTGTATTTTCGAATACCAATATTATACGCGTTTAATCCGGTTACAAATAGTTTATTTCAAAACATTCTAAATTATACTTTGATCCCAATTACCTTTGTTAACGTCATTATATATGGCCTGTGAAATACCCGTTTTGAGAACTTCTTTTACTAAGCATTTCTTGTTCTACACTGGTCCGTACTGACTAGACATTGCGTGCCGGAACTCAATGCCGTGCTTGTTCTAATCCGAATGGAGACACGAAAATAATATAAATATAATCTTTATTCCGAGTGGAAATCGAACCCACGACTAATCACGTTTACATTTAACACTTTTCTTTTGGCCTAAATAAGCAAATAATAAGATTATAAGAATCAAATAAGAATCAAATACAAATTAATAAGATTTTCGGCTTTTATAATTTATACCCACATTATATTATTCGTATATATTTCCGCTTTATATTATTTTTTCATATTACTCGCGTATATTTTTGATTTAGAGTTATTTTTGGTATTTTCGTATACAAAAATATACGCGATTAATCCAGTGAAAATAATTAATATTCGAATTTACAACAAATTTTCATAGTACTAGATGCAAAAGGTTTTATAGAAAGCTTTATATTTCTAATAGCGTCGTAAAGGCTTCGTAGAATTCTCATACTGTGTTTTACAGCCTAGGCACGACAAATTTGATATTCCAATAGAAATAAATGTAGTAACGGTTAATATTATACCTAGCTTAGTTCATTTTTATGTATTAAGGATAGGTAAAGAGGGCGTGTTTTATTGTTGTACGGCAACGTGAATGTTCAAAACTAGGAACTCACTCGCGGCTTTGCCTGTGTAAACTACACGAATATAACTATTTAATTATTTCACCTGCCCGCATTCCCACTTAATTCACAAACTTTACTTAAATTTATCATTAAAATTGTATCTTTTTTATTTATGAACCGATTGAACTAAATCCTTTATATTTGATTCGTGAGCCAATGTTTTTTTTTGTCCTGTCTATGTTATTCTCTTATTACATTATTCGCGCAATCATTTCATTCATTAAAGGATATTTCATAGTAAAATTATCTTACTTCAAAAAAAATATTTTATTTATTAATACTATATTTCTTTATAATGTTTTATACTTGACTATGTGACGTAGAGTTTATCTTAAAACAACTCTTATTATTTTTGTCGTCCCGCCAAGAACAGCGGATTCATGTTACGAAAATATAGTAGTGTCATCGGAAATGTAAGAGAAACAAGAAGATGGTACAAATGTCGCTACATAATTTTTCCATTGATTGATAGATAGCTACAGGTGAGCTTAAAAAAGCATGTTAAAACCTAACAATCACTCATGCCAATGTTACTATGGTCCATTTAAACAAAGACACTTTACAGTAGTCGGTGGTCAGTCTACCTATGACCACTGACTACTGTAAAGTGTCATTTTAAAATAAATAAACGTTAGTGTCGGCTTGACACTGTAGATCTAAAATGACACAACAGGGCCATAGTGGATATCTCAAATGCAATCATAATTAAGCGGATATGGGCTTTCTGCAACACAAATCAATGACAGTGCGCTATCATTGGCATTATCATGCAAAATAAACGACGAAAATAAATTATTCTTTTACTTTTTACTAGTTAAATAGAGTTTAATTAGAGTTTATAATTGTAATAAAAATAAATATATATTTTTTTAACATTTTTTAAAGTGTTCTACGCACACTAAGGAAATTGAAGAATACATATTTTTCGCGCCTTTTGAATACCGTAGAAAAGAAAGGGCGCGTGTTCAAATTCCGCTGCGATCAAATTTTTATACGTCTTCCAAGTCTTTTTTAAAAAAAATATTGATTAAATTAAAATATATATTTATCAAAATAGGTTTTACTTCTGCACTGATTTCGCTTTTTCAGGACATGCAAACTTTTTTCCTAAGAAACTGAAAGTTCTTAAGATTACTAATAGTCTATCCATCTGTTTCTTCTGGCTATTTTATAGAACGGCTGGATCGATTTTAACGGAACATTTGCTCCTTTTATTTTAAAATTCCAAGTGGAGGAAGTCGCAGGCATAGTTAATTTTAATACAACCATTCCCCCGAGTAGAAATCGCATACACAAACAATCATGTTCACAGCCAGACGGTGTCCAACTGCGCCACGATGGCCTAAATTTGGTCATAAAATTAGGTAAAATATAAAAAAGTGCAAAGTAAATCGGTGCACAAAACTAGGAGAAAGCGCGGCTCTAAGTCACTACCAATCAACACACAATGACTCGATTTCGAAACTCTAAAAAGGAATTGTCTTGACACTAGGTTCTCTCTGACTAACCTGCTATGCAAGAACAATCGTAAAGAAGAATAAAATTTTAATGCATTTAAAGATTTCGAATACTACATGCAAATCGAGATCAAATGAGATTTAAAGACAGTTAAATAAACACTTATGTTGTCTCTAGGAGCTGCTTGAAATTGATCCACAAAACTATTCCCAATTAATTAGCAAAGCTTTGACAGCAAGCAAACAATGTTGATATTTACGTCCTAAACAAATTATTATAAGCTATCTTATATAATGTATCTTAATAAGGATATATTTTATATAGCCCCACCATTATTTACATCCGCCCTACTATTAGTGAAAAGTGAAAGTGACACATTCCCATCAACTAACGTGTTATTGTAAACAGAGGCTCTATTGACAAAGTTTACCCTTTAAATCTACGTAATAGGCCCCTAGGATACGTTCTGCATAATTTGTTTCAAATATATTTGCTTCAATTTATGTTGCAATTGAATATCCTTATAAGCTTATTATATCGATTATTTTTTTAGAATTATTTATATTATATATATATATATATAAAGGCAAGGCATAGAAAATTTAATAGAGCCAGTCTCTTTCGGGCTATTTCAGATATAATATAGTAGAGTCAACATGATTTGAAGAGACGGGGCCTGTGAGACCACTCCATCCACACGCCAGCCGATCCGAGGAGGAATAGCGGCTCCAGCACAGTTGCTCCATCGCGCTCTTTGCTTTGCCCTTTTGTTATTTTGATTTGAGATTAATATTGCTATATAGTTCTTTAGTTTGTAGTTCTGTGCGTTCGAAATTCATTCCTAGTTGTGTACCATTTTCTTTATCTATATTTTGGTTAGTTAGTTTATAAGTAGTAGTAATTTATAAAAGTTATTGTAACAGTAATTTTATATAAAAAAAAATGTAATAATTTTTATGGTACGTCATTTTATTAAACTATCTAAATTAAAAGGATAACAGTATAATATAGTAGAGTAAATTAAACAGGATTTTTAGATTTGACTTGAGAGTTTAGCGCCCCTTTTGTTTTAAAATAACCAGAAAATTATACTAGATTTTGACAATTATTGTAAATTTTGATTTCAGAAAGAAATACTTATGGTGCCGGACCTGCTGATATCAATGTGTGAAGACTGAAGATATTAGCTTAAAGTTTTAATAAAGCTTAACAGCTAAATGAAAATACTTACCGAAGGAGCCGTTAACAGCTTCAAAGCTTCGCTGAGATGTTTCAATGTAAGAGTATCCCCATCTTCTTCTTCTGGACCAGGCAGATGCACTGAGGACTGCCGGGACCGGAACTCCTTTTTACCGGAGGTACCTCCATTTGCAAATTGATGTTGGGAGGACGCGCGGCGGAATGGACACGACATGTTTGCTCAAATTCCAATCAAGTCATAGTATTATTTCACACTTACACTTCACTGTTTCTTTTACCTGGAACAAAATATATTTTATAAATTAATATTTGCTACACGCGTGAAATACGCGTTGCCCTAGCAACGTGTACGTTACTATGTACGTAGTGTATGTAATACATAATTTATTACTTTTAATTACTTATAAGAAAAATTTATTGGCTTTCTGCGCTACTTCGCTACTTAACCGTATACCTGTGCCAAATTAAATAGCTCTTGCCCTCACAATTATCACAAAAAGTGATGTTTGTTGATAATTTTTTTCCTTCGCGTATTAATATACAATATATAACAATTGTTATTTTCATTATTATTATTATATCTCATAACTGTATTAATAACTAAAAGGCTTATATAATGAGAATTTGAATTCGAGTAGGACACAGAGCTGAACCAGATTTGGTGTGACCAGTTCCTTTTGTTATGAAAAGATCTATATCGCGAATAACATATAAAGTCGAAGTATACTAAAAGTTATATAAAACAAATACTGCATTTATGTTATTCATATCACACGAATGCTTTAAATACGTACAATCTTCAATGTATCAATTATATTAACGAAAACGATTATGAGATACAATTTTGGGTAAACTTGAGAACGTAGTAGATTAAGTGAATGGAAGTAAACGGATGACAGGGAAGTTTTTAGTTACCAAATTTTAGTTTTAGACAAGTTATGTAAGAATTATCTGTTTGATATAAAAAATATTATATCTAGATATTATTTTTTGAGTCTAGGTAATAGTCTTGTTTAGGTATACAATAGTGAAGTAATGCTGCTACCAAGTCGTGTATAAAATTATCTGTACATTCTTTTTTTATGTAAATTCAAATAGTATGAGAGAGAATGATCAAAAATTTGTATTTTTAGCAAAAATTACGGTTATGTATTGATGTTCCGGTCAAGTTGGTTGGTTGTTAAATTTAAGTTTGAACTAACTTAAATTTGACAACCAAACTCACAACAATCGCTAACGGTCGGAGACTTTCTAACACCGCCGTTATTCTATTAGCTTAGCTTATCTCTTTGTTTTGCATAGAAGGCCAGAGAGAACCTATTGTCACACAAAATATTACACTTTTCATCCGAAATCAGAACATTCCATGTTGAGTGCTGAAACTTGAAACTTTACCCTTATCTTACTAGAGTAGGATAATTAAAACAATTTAAATACAATCAAAAAACAATCAAACTGAAAACCATCACTTTCACAATCAGACGCTGCACCACAATGGCCTCAAAGATATGTAAATTAAATTTAATTCATATATTCAATTAAATTTATATATCAAATTGAAAGCAAAAGCGTATAACTAAAGTTAACCGTATAATTTTATCAAACATTCACTGACTGAGTCACGTCTCTTGGGTATGACGCCTGGACGTTTTATTCAGTACAACATTTATATGTATTAAATATATATTCATTAAGTTATGAAAAATATTAATAGTTAACATTTGAATATTCAACTATTTTTTAATTTTCATTTTCAATAAAAAAATGGCAATTAAATATAGAAAAAAAAGAAGGTTTTTATCCAGGATAGCTGTGGGTTTGTCCCTCGGGGAAATGTTCATATTTATTTTCATTTTCCTGTTCTGGTTAGACTAAGCTCGGTGTTGAGTTACCCCGCTTTAAATTTTCATAGGAGAGAGAAGTGTCTTGGCACAAAATTTTCTCTGGGGTATCTGTTATACAGAGGCGAGGCGAAAAGTAAAATAAAGAACGTTTAAAAAGACGATCACTTTTAGATATTATCCCAGGACCTTAGGAAGCTTATGTAGCTTAGCTGCTTAGCAATAACTATTATAATATAATATTACAATAATTATGTATGATATCAAAACATTGTTCATACAAAAATATTGCGTAATGATAGACTCGAATATACGAAAATTATATCATCTCTACCCGAGCGACTCGGTTAATCTCACATAATTAATATTATTCACCCCTAATGCAAAGGTCAGACCGCAATTTCTCATAATAACTAAAATCTATTAAATAAGGACTGTAATATATAAAATAATCCTTCAATATTATTACAGGAAGAATGTACATTATAGGAAGTCGCTTCAACTTTGGTAATCTTGTACAAAGTATTTCATATATAAAATAGTAGAGAATTTTTTTTCAATTTTCTCTCACTGTTAGAGTGTTACGTATTGGATCGATGGAACCTTAAAACGAATTTGTTATAACAACATCAAATAATAATAAAACATAAGGTTTTTAAACGCAATTTTAACCCATAACTATCCAAACTCAGTTTCGAATTTCTATAGACATAAACAAATCAAAAAATTTAAATGAAAGCTGAACTTGTAAATTCTAAATAATAAAGTAAATTCTATAATGTCCTTTAGAAACCTATACAAAAGGAAAGTCAGAATACATTGTGGTGACCTTCAATTTGGACTAATTTTATGAAACCTGCTCATGCAATATGAATGCAGCCATATATATTGTAAATTACGAGATCATCTAAAAATATCCATTATATTTCTTTTCACGTAATAGTTGTAAATATTTTGAAGCACCAACGGTGTACGTAGGCAGCATTATGCCATTTGTTTCCATTTTATGGCCGGTACGCCTTGCTGACATACGATAACGTAAAAACGACATATAAAATGGCGGGTAAAATATATGAACGCAGCGGGATTTGAACCCGGTACCCTGAAAACCGTTCAATTTCAATTTTATCACGAATAACACTTTTAAAAAATGTAAAAGAATATATATAGTTATTATTGTTGTTGTTATACATATTACAAGGTTATTGGTTGCTATTGTTGCTATGCTAAGGTCGATAACGTTTTATATAAAAATAACTATAAATATTATGAACACTAAATCCTCAAACAATGCGTCACTTTCTTTGCACACGCAAGGTAGAAGATTTCTAAGGTAGATGTGAAAATTTTTATAATAAGCCTATTTTTAGAAAACGTATAAAAATTGATTTGAACTCGCGGCTCTTTGACCTGTCCGTTTGAAGCGTATAAGACAATTATTTATAGGTATATGATTGTATCGAATAAAAAAATAAAATACAAATAAATATTTTTCTTAACTAAATTAAAATAAATAAAAAAAAACTCTTTGTATCCTTCTCGGTATATAAAAACGATATAAACATACGTTCAGACGTAGCAAACACCTTTTCATATTATAAATTTTGATGACCAAATCTAGTTGGATATAATTTGTATGAGGGAACCGTCATCATTACTTATATCATTGCTACATATTGATTATAGAGTAAAGTTTGTCAAATAATACTATTTAAATATGCTTATTTCCGGTTATTCAGTTCCAGTTATTCTCGGTTTAGTTACGCAAAATAAGAAACAATTACTAAACGTAAATAAGGTATAAAGTACGGCGTTGAATGCCGCAACCCAACACATAAGTTTTCGAATTCGGGCGCAACGCTGAAAACAGAGTGTCTAGACAGTAAATTTTCTCTGCCAACTTTGCTATATTTGAAAAAACGTAAAACTGCAAAACATTTTAACTTACAATTTTCTCTTAATATAGCGAAAATTTGATACATTGTTTACAATTAAACCTTGTAACTGCCAAAACCACAGTTTCAAAGATTAAATATAACATCTCCAAGACTAAAAGACAAATTTATTAACAAAATACTGTTGAACGAGGGAAATTCTAAAACGGCGTCGTCGCTCTCTATATAAGAGTGATAAATTATGGCAAATGCACTGGAGGAACTTTCTCAGTATTTTGCTGAATGTGTACGACTGATGGGTTGACGGCGGCGTGTATTTAATCGTTTAGGTTGAAAAGGAATGTAAAATAAATTTGCCATACTTCTATTTCTAAACTTTTAGTAAGTTCTAGGATTTTTCTATAAAAACAATTTGGTAGGGAGAACCTAGTGTCGAGATACTCCGTTCTCCGCTTTCCGCCCGACTTCAAGACATTGCGTGTTGAGTAGCGGAAATCAAGTCTTACAAGAGCGGAGAAATGAAAATAATGTAACTATAATCATTCCCCTAACTGAGGATCGAACCGTCTCCGCCAATTTTTTTTGTTAACTTTATGAATAATATATTAAGATTTTTTTAAAGATATTTTAAAATATTATTGACATACTTAAGTTAAGAAAATTAAAAGTGTATTATACCTACTGTTCCTATTTATTTCGCATAAACGAAAGTGATTGTATATTACACAACATTCTCGTCGTATAACAGACTTAAACATACTAAGTGTACCCTAATCTCCTCTAGAGTTTACCTTCTATTAATAGTATATAGCAAAATAACAATATCAAGTATTATATAATAAGTCTAACTAGTCGTGTCTTAAATAATAAAAGAAGCCATTTCGCAGTTCTTACACAATTTAAATGAATTCATCAAATCAATTTTGAACTAGCTCACAATTAAATCTGGACTCTCTACCATCTTATACTATCTAATACTTTCATACTTCGTACACACAGCCTTGGGACATTCAGACGTATACATATCTTGATTCGCGAATTAATTGTTTTCGAAAAAGCAGACGCTAGAAGACCTATACGTTGATCACCTAACCGATGGTATGGATGGAAGTATAGTAGAGTGGCATAGAAGCAGCTCGTCAGCTGCACCACCAGGGTTTATCAGAGGGAACAGACACCACCTTCAGTAATAAAGAACACGATGAAAATGATGAAAATGAGACAATTCCACTTATTATATATTAAGGTAGTCGGGTATGTTTTGGTATTTAATAAAACATTTTAGAAAACCCGACGTTTCGAACGTTTAGTCCGTCTTATGTCTACCTAATAGCTGATACATGATTAACCCATTTAAGATTGTTTCCAAATATTACGTGAGAATTATATAATTATCTACTTTAAATGTAAATAAAAAAGTTAAAACCATGATTTAAATAATCATAAATTTAAGTGAAAGTTGTAATTTAAATAAGAATGCGGGCGAAAAACTGAATAGTTTAGGTTTGTGGGTTACGCAGGCGAAGTCACGAGCGGGTCACCAGTCAGCTAGTATAAGTATGTTAAAAATAGATATTTATATTTCACTCTTAGCTGTAAATATATGTAAAATGTAACACATCGTTCTTGGTTACACAATTTGTAGTTCAAAGATATATTTAAATCCGTTCCTCAAAGAGATTTTGCCAAAGAAGAAAATTACATAAAACCATTTTATTTTACACTCTCCATAAACCTAGTTTATTGTTGAAGATCTTAAAACTTGAGAGTAGTTTGAAATAACCAAAGACTTATTTATTAAGCTTCTTGAGTTAAAAGAAACATATTTAGAAAACGCAATGCCCTATATAAGCTAATAAATTTGTAATATTTTAAATATAAATATATATTGAAATAGATTGGACGGCCAACATGCCTGTACAGTTAGTTAGACGCGTCACAGTTGTCACAGTTATGTAATTGACGTATTTAGCTACCTTACGCCTGAATTTGAGACTAGTGGCGGAGCTCAGCGCCGCGCTTTGTGATTTGCTTTACTAGATCAAATATATAAAAGTATTAATTAAATCTATACTACTTAAGATGAAAATTAAACATGTAATATGTAATTTACAGCGACATCTATTTCTAAGTCAACATCACTACATTTCAAAGTGGATGACTAAATTGATTTACTCAGGACTACCAACTTAATAACTTGCTTATAAGGTAATATTGACTTTCTGTAATGAATATATTTTAATAACACTATGAAACTTAGATAATTTGTGTTCATTATAAATGTTTTCGCTTGTTTAAATATCAATTAAATAACAATCTTGAAAATCTCGCTGATGGTATTCATACAAGCGAGGAATAGCTCTTGTTAATATATTTTATCATTAATCTTTCTGATTAATTCTTTTTGTGGAACACATTTGAAATAAAGTTGTATGAGATCATCAGTTATGGATTCGAAGAGCGTGCCGTTAACAAATGTTCTACAGAGAACTATAATCTAATCTACTATATGATAAAAAGTGTAAAATTAAAAAATATTAACATAAAACAGTAAGTATACATGTTTTCTCTCAATAAGAGGTAAAACAACCGTCATAGTGAAATAATGTAATGAGTATTATTATAAATTTGTGAAATATAATGATTCAGCTTCAGCTTGACGCTTTTCCCCGCATAGCAGGGTGGTCAGAGAGAATAGAGTTTCAAGACACTCCGGCCCCCACTTCTTCACTTTAGTGCTCGAAATCGACATATTGCGTTTTATTGTTTTCGTCAGACAGTTTGTATCGAATATTTGCCAAAGTAGAAGCGGGGAACGTTCTCAATATTAATAAAAATATAATATTTTTTACACAAACAATACAACCCTTGCTCTTTCAAAACACACAAAATATACGCGCTTTGTAAAACCCCAATATGACAACGTATTAAATCACAGTGCTAAAGTTTAACATACATTCATACAAAGTTCACAAGGCTCACAAGTCTACAATGTAATTTTAGTAACCTGTCAAACTAACTTTGGTACGGTGACAGTTTGACACTTCTACCCTGAGGAATAGTCTTGGTTGGAATAAAAAGATGTAGAACGTGCTTGCTTTGTGATGTTAATATATTATAAATTTCACCGATTTCGAAACAGTACTAGTTGAGTGGTGGACCTTAACGCCGCTCCTTGTCTAGTAGCAGACCGGGAAATGTAAATAATCAAAATATTATCCCAGTGGGAATTGAACCCACAACCAATACCGATTATAGTTACATACACTGCGCCACAATAGTCTCTTCCTGATTTTGGAAGTAGGATTTTTTACATTCCTTTCTTTTTTTAAAATGCGAACAACTGCTTTAGTTGAAAAGAATATAGATGCAACTTGTAAAACAATACTAGAGAAAACACTTTCTTTTCACTTTCTTAATATATATATTAATACATATAAAAATTATATTTACGTTGCTATGACGACGCGTGTTTTACGCGTCAACGGAGCATTTAGTATTTAATAAATAGGTATTTTTTTTATATAGTCATAGAATATCGAATGTAAGTACTTAAACGAAAAAAAATTAAATTGAATAAAAAAAATGTATTTCGTACTAAGGTAATAAACATTTAATGTTATAAGCAATTTGCGAGAAAATTCGGTTACGAGCACATTAGAGACGAAATGAAATGCGTCAGAGAGGAAAATCAAATCTTCGAGGATGTCAACGTTCGAAGGGTCAGTATTTACAGATTAGATATCTATACTAATTTAATAATGTAAAAACTCAGCTTGTAACCGTTAATCAATTGTTGTTAAGTTATATACTTTGATGGCACATTTGTCACAGTGGGGCAAACCGACTGCGACGGTTGTGGGTTCGTTCTCGCTCTGACAACTTATATTATACCTAATAAAATTTTGATCAACTTTTTGCATTACAATTTGCTTGGAAAGGTGCATTCGTGTCCTGTGTCGTATGAAAGTACAATATTTTCATAGATTAAAACCATATTCATTTTTTTGTTGCTTTTTTTCCAAATATACAAATATCCAATCCAAATATTTAAGTATATAAGCGTGTTTTAAGAATAAAAACAATTCAATTATATCATTGAATTTTTTTAATGAATTTTTAAACATTTGTAAATGCATAACTTTATAATAGGATGTGCTACCGTATTATATATTACTAAAATTTGCATCCTATGCTATCTCAGGGGTAATCAACGAAAAAGTTTTACAAGTCCTATAATATTTTGTTTAGCGTCCCTAAGTAACGTAGGTATATATATTCTAAATTTTATGTCTAGATCTAGGCCCAGAGAGTAGATAGAGTAAATTTTGTGTTTGAGGAAATAGAAAAAAATTAATATTTTTACTCGACCGTATTATGAGTATGCGTAATGTCAAGGCACTCCGTTCTCCACTTTATACATTGCGTGTGAAGTGACGAAACTCAACGAGGTGATTTGTTATACCAGAGCGAATTTAATTACTTAAAATAATTTACTTATAATAATGACTCCGAGTGGGGATCGAACCCATAACCAATCACGTTTACAACCAATCGCGTTTACAGCCAAACGCTGTCCCGCAGCGCCATGGTGACCGCGAATCATCGAATTAGACATAAGAATCAAAAATATTATAGTTTTTTTAGCTTTATGTTTTGTATCACATAGCAGGGTAGGCACTAAGACCCTAGCGTCAAGACTCTCTACTCTCCATTTTCCACCCAAATTCGATATATTGTTGTACAATTACGAAACTTGACGTTGTGCCGCTATTTCTAGAGGGGAGAAATATGTTTTAAAATGTATTTTTCTTCTCTAAGCCAGATTCAAACCCACAACCACGATGGCCTCGTAAGAATGTAAATATTCCTCTAAAGGGAACTTCAACCTACTATAATCGCATTCAGAGGGAGCGGGCGAAATGTGCCATGGCATCAAATTGTCTTTGATAAAACCAATGGATACAAAACAAAATATATATGTAACATGTGTTTAGGAGATAATTAGAGTATAAAGAGATACATAGTCTCTATTCCTCGCTAATATAGAAGAACTTGTTTGGCCGCACGGCTCCGGCCAAATGGAATAATTTAATTATTACATTTAAAGATTATTTTTTAATTATTTGCACAGTTATTATGAAACCGCGCCGAATCTATTCAATCTTAAATTAATTTTTAACATTTCTCTAACATAAATGTTAACCAAGACAAATATACTGTTTTTGGCTATTGACCTACATAGTTATATAAGCAATAACAAATAGGGTTTAAAAGAGAAAGAATGAATGGTTATTTTCTTTCTCTTTTAATCATATATAGGTTATTACAATATATATAAAATATTTTTCAACCAAATAAAATAGCGAACTCTCAAAGTGATGTAGAGATCATTATCTCCCAATTGTATATACGAAGGCGAAACGTGTTTTTTGTACTTTTTCAATAAAGCACACCAGCGTTATTACGTAAGTATACAAGATATCACGTACTTAATACTGTTAGACTGAAGCCGAGCTTTTCATTCAAGAATTATATTTGTAGATTGCGATGTTATTTTGGAAATTTAAGTATTTCAAGCCTTAATTCAAATTCAAAATATCCTTTATTCAAATAGACTTTTGCAAGTACTTTTGAATAGTCGAATAAGGATAAAGCTATCATCGACTCAGAAGACAGTTCTGCTAAGAAGAGCCGGCGAGAAACTCCACAGTTGCTCTTTTCAAATATAAAAGTTACTATTTTATTATTTAATACAGCCACATAGTAGAGACGGTACCTACACAAAACTCAAATCATATTACTTCCATACATTTTCATCTTTTAAATACTATTACAGAATAAACTTTACTTTTTAATATTGTTTTTATTAATGACGCCGGAAAGACAAAGTTGCTTTATATAGGTGTCTGTTTTTGTTTCCAATCCTACTTACGAATATATTTATGTAGAAAGCGTGTTTGTATTAAAATGAACGTGTAATATATAAAAAAAACCCTATTGGCATTTTTAACTTTGTTAATTTTGTCTTCATTTTTATTTTAAACAATGTTGTTAAGTTTTAAAGTAGTAGTATTACTTAAAAAATTCAAATAGTCGATGAAATTAATGATAGAAAAAAAAAAATCTAGTCTCATCAGCATTAATGATTATTCTATGTATATTAGAATCTGAAATCTTTTCCTTTCAACCTAGTTTTTTACCGTCATTACTGCCATATAACTTACACGAATAGATATTTTTTTTAGTTACTTACTTACTGACTTAAATCTTCTAAATATACACTTTCAAGCTCAATTAACTTAATCAAGGTCATCATTATATGCCATTAAATATTTACAAACGTTTGACATGTGGCCTTATTTATAAGTGTCTATTGTTCCATATAAAGGAACACAGGAAATGAAATCATCTGAGTCGTCATTTGATGATATTGTTACAATAATGTATGAGTAACACAAGTTTTTATTGTAAAAAAACTTATTTTTACTTCTTGTTTTGTGTATTTAATAAACATAAGGCTTTTAGTTTGAAAGGACAGCAAAAAAAATTTTTTATACCTTTTTCACCATTTCCTTGCTGCTAGTTTATTCATCTAAAAGCGTATCTGAAGAAAATTATTAAGTACAATTTCCCGAAGTAAAATGTGAGCCCACAACAATTGTATAAAGTCATATATTTTCCAAATACATTTTAAATACAAATAGTGTTAAGTAAAATATAATAAAAAATAATTTAAAATAATAACTTATTTTTGGTTTTAGTTATTTTTAGCTGTCTAATTCAAAAATATTTTGATAGTATTTATAATAAAGCTCATTTTACTCAACCATTTAGTTTCAGCTAGCTCGTTACAGGCAGGTATATTTTTACAGAAATATACAGTAACGCTTACTCATTGTAGCTGTGAGGTAAAATTCCATATAAAAATGTACATGTATACATGTAAGATAGAGATTGTAATTTCCAAGAGGTAATGTATAATAGATTACCGTTATAGTTTTAGGTATGTCAAAAGTATGATTATATTTTTAAATAAGCAATATATATATAGGTATGCGTGTACTTTTGTGCAATATATATATATATATATGACTTGTTGTATCAATGTGTTCTGTTACATCATTCCACACCAAGCCATGTTCAGGTTAATCAGAATTGATCGGAACGAGTCCAGCAAATAGCCTCATTGGATGTTGGCAATAAAAAATAGCTGTAATAAAAGTACAAAGTCAATCTGCATGATACGTTTATTGTTGCTGTTAAATTGCTAACCATATCTCTACTAACAAACTGTTGTTTTTTATTTTCTCTTTTATTATAGACTAGTTGTCGACGGCAACTTTGAAAAGAATATTAGCAACGGACACTATGTCCACACAAACATATGTGAGGACATTGTGTCCGTTGCTTTATATTATTTGAACATATTCTATAATTACAAACTGTATATCTTAGAATTCTAAAAAAATACATATTTAGAAAACGTATAAAAATTTGAACGCACCGGGATTTGGGCCACCTCTTCAAGCGCTCTGACCACTAAACCATGCGTTCCTTGAACGCTTGAACGGTTTCAAGAGGCACGGGTTCAAAATCCCGCTGCGTTCAAATTTTTATATCTATTCTAAATATGTCTTTTTCAATTTCCTTAGTGAGCGAATAACACTTTCTACGAACAATCGTTTGGCAAGAGAGAATGCTATTTTTTTTTTTTTTAAAGTTGGCTTGATATTAAAGTTAAGCTTCAGCTGTTTGTCTCAATGTACATAGGAAAATTCATATATAACAAGATTGTTTGTGAAAAAAAACATTATATTTTTATTAATAATAAGAACGTTCCCCGCTTCTACTTCGGCAAATATTCGATAAAAACTGTCTAGTGACGACGACGACGATAACACGCTATATGTCAATTTCCAGCACTAAAGTGAAGAAGTGTGAAACGGAGAGTCATGACACTAGGTTCTCTCTGACTATGACTGACTGCTGGTAAAACGAAGCTGAATCTTTATTGATCTTGTATTTATTTATTTTATATGTTACGACAAGATGCATCAGTCATGATTACACCACTTCGCCTTGTTTTTTTGCTGGTAAATGCCATTTACGCAGCCCATCCGAACGCGGGCAGATATACCGCCCTACGTACGGACTATACTGTGGGACTCACCGGTGACCCAGATACTACCCACTAAAATCCACTTTGCCTAACCTAACCACCACTCTCGCTTACATTAAAAATAAAAAAATGATCACTGTTTAATTTAATTAGACTTGAATGTTCCTATTACTTAGGTTATTATAACTTTACTGTATTTCTAATGCACATAGGACTTGATCTGTGCTTCTATTTATCTGTCCGGGCATTTTGCCTAAAATTAGTTCCAAAATTTTCTTTCAGATTATAAATGTCGTTAAATATAATTACATAA
>JAOYRR010000646.1:0-33621 GCA_038994665.1 Podotricha telesiphe
TAGTTGAAACAGGATTTACGAAATGATTTACCACTTAATTGATTCTGAATTTCTTGTTTAACACAGAAGGTACGTAGATATAAAAAAAAAACAAGATTTTTTTACATTTTTAACGTCACACAATATAACGTATAAAAATTTTAACGCAGCGTCTCTTGGAAAACGTTTTTCAAAAACAAAGTTACATCCAAAAAAGTTTTAGTTTTCTCGGATTTTACTCGCGTATATTTTGGTATTCGAAAAAATCATTTTTAAGAACGTTTTTTAGAAAATATGTGAAAATATGTTCGATACGTCGGATACACTTTACAATAGTCCGTGGTAACAGATACACTGCAGTGGCATTAGTCTGTCAGTTGATACAATTAATTATTATATCAAATTAGCGCCTTCTATATCTTAGTTGTCTCAGGTACTTTGGATTCTTGCAAAATGAATCTTGCAGTCTGGTGTGGTGGATTTGAGACTTCAATGTCCCAGGTGGCTAAAAGTTTCCAACCTTCATCTCTATTGAAATTAGGATGTTTTTGTATTTCAATAGCCTCGCCGATCATTCTAGTAATATATCTGTTTTCCCTATCGACAATATGAGGTTTATGGTTACATACAGCTGATTTCGATACACGTCCATTCTTGACGCCGGAGATGTGTTCCTACAATCTTTGTTTGACCATTATAAGATCTTAGATTACAATCTAATGTATAAACAAACACCTGTACACATTCTTAAGATAACATATTCACACACATTCGAATATTACATCCTCACCATATATACAAAATTGTAAAAAACAATAATAACAAGATCAAAAAAGAAAAAGACAGACACAAGCAAAAAATAAACCAACCGACTTTCTTAATTGTTCCACAGAAATCATTAAAAGAAAATCTTTTAGTAGAGACGGAGAAAAAAATTCCAAAGCCATATAAATCATCACTTAGATGACGTATAAAAGTCACACGTTGAAACGTCTATCATTCAGCGATGAAATGTTAATATTAGAACAGAAGGAAACTAAAATTGTATGACAAAACAAGTTGTTTAGGCCATTTTCGACTCTACAGTATGAAGATTAAGATTTATTTTATATGAACCTATAATTTATAGCTGCTATTTGTATGAAAATGATTCATACATTCTTTGGTCATCTAAAAACTATGGACTAGACAACGATAGACAATTATATACGACTGGATGGATGCCAGGCGTGACAAATTTATATGCGGTTTTGTTTAAAAGAAATTGTTCATTATTGTATGAAACTTATTACTATGGCAATGTATGAACTACTTAAAATCGTATATTTCGTGTATGTACATATTATACTTTAGTAAGTGTTATTTCTGCACTGCAGATACAAATAATCTTTAGAAAAATTTAATAATTGTTAGAAGTAATCTTTGTGCAGCGGATTATTAAAAATGCCTACAGAAATGCTAACAACAAAAACAAGTACAAGCGAACAAAAATTTCGAGGTAGCTCGATAGGAACGTGTAGCTTAATTGGCTAGAGTCATTTTGAGTTTTGAGCAAAATTTATTATTAAAAACTGAATCTTCCCTTCAAAAGTTTGAAAGCACTATTGTAATATGGAAGCCCATGTTAAGAATTAGATCGAGATAATTAAATAATACTATCAAAAATATAATATCTATAATAATTATGATATATTCAAAACTACATACTTAAATCTTAGCTTCCAATTAAAGAACATTGGATGCACATTTGAAGTAAACACAAATAATTTTGGCTATAACCATAATTTATATAAAAACATATCTTACTTTTGTAACATGGCAATAGCTTTTTTTATTACAATTAAATTGACAAGTTAGAAATGAGTAACCCATAATTTAATTCAAATAAAAAATTGTACTTAATATAAACCAGAACGCCATTAGTTCTACGTATGAAAGCGCCACCTGTGAAACCATTTGAACCATCAATCCTCCATATCAGATAGCGTTCACACCTCAGGTCATTAATTCATCTTAGTGCGAGCTAACGAGACTGTTATTTAATTGCTTTTAAATCCTAGTTTCACTTAATGAAAGTGAAATTTAGATTAAAAAGTCAAATAGCATTTTTTAAACTGTTAAAAAATATATATAATTAATGGTATTTTCAAAAAACAGTGTATTATGAGGAATGTGGGTACTAATTTTAAAATATGAATATGGGCGATGCAAGCAAGATATAATAGCTATATTGTTCGCTTTTTATACTATAGTGAGATTTAAAAAAGATGCGTGTAGGGTAACGGTCATATATACTCATATTAGCAACATACTTAATTTTTTTTTAAAATATATATATATATATAAATTTGATAGTACAATTTCATATATTTTGTGTTTTCCAACTGAAAAGTCCTTGGCTATACGCGGTAGTAAGTTCGAATACTATTCGATAGAATGATTATAAAACGGTTCGTCACCACATAATGGCGGTTAGTGTGAAAATAAAGTCATATATCACGAAGATCTCAATCTTCCATATCAGATAACGTTCACACCTGAGGTCATAAATTCATCTCAGTTACGAGTTAATAAGACTGTGAGTTAATGGATTTTAAATAGCAGTTAAGCTTAAGGAAATGAAAAGTCATAAATGTTTTTCTTTTGAATTTTGAGGCAACTATTTGTATTCAAATGAGATGATAATGGGTTCACAAACCATGTGGTTGAAAACGGACTTTAAACACTTTTTTTACCTTTTTAGTCGCATGGCAAGGTAGGAGAGAATCTAGTGTCAAGGCACTCCCTTCTTATCTTCCCGCTCGAATGGACGTCTTGAGTGGCGAAACTCACTTTGTCTCACCAGAGCAGTCAAATCAAAATAAATTAATGTTTCTCGAGTGGGGTTCGAATACACAACCTTCTCGTTTACCACCAGTCCCAATAAGTTACGATGGCCCCAACTACCTCCACCAAACCTAGTATTTAACATCCAAAAATATTAAAAATGACTAACAGTAGTCACTACTAAAAACTTTAAAGATTTGTAATAAAATCCTTACGCAATATTATCTCTAAAAGAAGATCAAAGCATCTTCTTATTTTAACAAACTAATAGAAACGATTAGCAAAATAATGATTACGGAAAAAATCAACTATTCGTAGACCTATTATGCTGTCAGGTGCAAATTCATCTTGTTACAATAACCGGGTTAAAGCTGTATAATCGTGTCGAGACAGGTCTTAGATGGGATTCCTTACAACGGACGAGTAAGGTTTCTCTCAACGCTTACTAGAATTGTTTTGTAGAATAAGATTACTTTTTTGTTGATACAATTGTAGATTAGTTCCGAAATGTTATACCGTAGGAGGTACAGGTACACGATTGTTGCAAATTCGAATCCAATTTGGGGTTGTATTTACAGGGTATTTCTTTGCATCCATTTAATAAAACACAACGAGCGATATCTTCGCTTAACAACAGTCTCAATTTGGATGGAGAGTGAACAACGGAGTGTTCTTCACATATTTTCAGAATTTATTAAAATTGGTTGAAGATAGTAAGAAAACAAAGACAAATTTTAATTTTATTAATATTAACTTTTTGCACATCTTCTCCACACAAAAATACATTGAATTGTTTTAATAAATAAATATAACACACAATCACGTGTTTGTGATATTCTTTTGTAAAAAGTGGCATACACGTTACTTATTCCACGAGTATTTTACGCGTTAACGAGTATGTTAATAAATATAAATATTGACCAAAATGGGGCCTAAAGCTACAACTATCCCCTACAATCACTTCATACAGCGCTACAATTATCTCAAAACTTAAATTAATATACATATAAAATAAATATATTTAATAACAACCTGTATATAATGATGATAAAAAATAAAATAATAAGACACACGTATCAACCGCTACTGTCTGTCTCAAGAATATAATAACGCCTTTTAAGTGAATGAAATGCACTCCGCATATTTCTTTTACACATTCGAGTATGCATTTAAAAAGGTATTTTCGCAATTTACCTGAGAACTCTTTCATAGAAAATATTCAAGAAACACGTGAGGGAAATGTGAAAAAGATTCATAATAATATGAAATTTGTAGTTAAAATTAAGTTTCAATGATTAAATATGGTAAGGATAGTTATGGCCTATCTGCCTATCTGTCATCACGGCGATACCGCTAAACCAATAGTGATGTAATTTTTTAAGGTTTTGGGATAAACGTAGGCTATTTTTTTTTCCAGTAATTTAATTGTTTAACGAAAAGGCCGCCGAAAATACGAAATACAGCTATAGTTTACGCGGGCGAAACCGTGAGCCGGTCGCCAGTAGGTATTTACTTTTAAGCTTGTTCCTAAGCATTTTATTTATCAAACATAAGGAAAAACCAAATAATATAAAATATAAATATATTATACATACATATTATATACGTTCTTAACAAAAAGTTTATTTCATGGAACCAATATAAAAGCTGTAGACACAAAGTATGCCATTCTATTTGCCGTTTTAATGTTGAACTTTAGTCAGTAAGTTTATCCTAATCCGACGAGCTTAGAGGAGAAGCTGCGATCGGATCAAGTGTAGTCGAATAAAGTTTGACATACACTGTGATTACAAAACTGTATATTTGCATTTAACATAGATTTTTAACGATAAAATTTAAATATATATAAAAAATGGCAGTATATGAATATTATATGTATATACTAAAAAACCCATCTTAGCACAGTGGGACAGCGTCGACAGTAAACGCGATAAGTTGTGGGTTCTATACCCACTCGGAATGAGTATATTTAAAATATTTTCATTTCTTCGCTTAGGTACCTAAGACAAAGCGCGACGTTGGGTTTCGCCACTTAATTGGTAGTCTCGATTTCGGGTGAAAAGTGGAGAACAGAGTATTATGACATCAGGTTCTCTCCAAATACACTGAAAAAGCGTGAAGCTTAGACGTATTTCATACAATAATAAAAAAACATATCGCTCATATTATCAAAACAGACACACTACAGTAGTTTCATATATAAACTCGATACTCAAAACAAATCGATTTCCATAAATCTGCTTTCGAAATCGACACAATCGCACTCGTAGCGCGCCCTGAATGGGGCGCTTTAAGCCTTAATCCGTAGAACCTGTGACCGGGAGTGATTTTACACCTTGGAATTTTGATAAAAACCTTTGTATTTTAATAAAAGCGCTTTGTCAAAATTTGTTAATTAATAAAAGTTATTTAAACAAAATATTATCACAATTCATAGCAATGTGTGATTCTTAAATATAATTGAAAAAGTATATAATATTATTATTATCTTTCCATCTGTATAATATAATGTGTGGCGAAAGACTAAATTCCAAATACCATTTCGTATAAAAAATTTGCTTAACAAGCTTTTATTTACTTAGCTAATTAGTACGTGTATTTATTTATAGACGACATGTTCTAAGTTTTAAAACGGTCTAAACAAGACCAAGACCATAGTGATGAACGGAGTGTTGAGTCAAGAGAAGACTATTAAAAAAACACTCCTAAAATAAAAAAAATCTCGCTACACTTTATGAAAACAAATAGAACCAATTTTTATACGGCATGTACCCTATATACTCTGCAATTATATGATTAAAGAAAAATAAGAAATCATTATGTTCTGATGATTATAGTGGCACAGTGGGACATCGTCTAACTAAAGAAGGTATGATTGTATGTTCGAATTCCACTCGTGAAATAATTCTATTAAAATTATTTTCCTCTTCGCTCTAGTAAACAAATTCGCGGCGTTAAGTTTCACTACTCAACATGTAAATCAAATTCAAGCGAAAGGGAGAACGGAGTACGGAGTATCTTGACACTAGTTTATCTTTATCTAGGGTACACTATGCTAGAAAAACTGTGAAGATGCTTTATATTCTAAACTCAACATTAGGAATTAATTTCCATTTGCAATATAAATTAACAAATAAACATAAACCAAAACAGCTTTAGCAAAACTTTTTCGTTTGTAACTAATCCCACAAAGATTTTAATGGATGGGACAGAAAACGGTGCCGGGATAATCTATAAGGGATTGTTCATTGTAGTGCCATTTATGCCTAGACCCTCTAAAATTATCGTAGGACAACACTATCTATGTTGTAGGTTCGATTCGCTCTCGTGGGAATGATTATATTTAATTAATTTATTTTCTCATCTGTGGTGGTACGACAAAGCGCAGGTTAAGTTCCGCCACTCAACACGCAATGTCTCAGATTCGGGCGGAAAGTAAAGAACGGATACGCAGGCGAGCAAAAGCTAGAAGCTGAAAAAAGGCAACAGAAAATAATGTCTCAAAAAAGTGTTGGACACTCTAACAGCAATATTCTGTTTTATGAATCTCTTTTCAAATGCCTCCTTAAACATGCAGGGTGACTTGTTCAATTTTTCATCATTCAATCTTACTTTCAAATATTTTTTTGTAAATTTATCTTTAAAAAAGCCTGTTAATTTCGAAAAGTTCATACAAAAAAATCACCAATACGACTCACGTCTCACTAACAAGTAATTAGAACTAATTTATTTCGTCGCGTTAAAACCGATTTAACTGGATCCCAGCGGTTGACCATAAGTGGGTTTAAGAGGTCCTCTAAATAATGAATCGTTCGGGATAAAATAACCGCGAGTACCTCCCAACCCCTGTGAATGTTTAAATTGTAATCGGTAAGGGTTGTTATTAAAATTTACGGTGTATTACATGGGGGTAGATTTGTGTTGTCTGTTTAGCTTGTTGGATTAATAGTTTGGTACTACAAAACAATTTTTTTTTAATCTTTACGCTTTTTCCCTACATTTTTCACCTAGTGTCAAGACACTCTATTCTCCACTTTTCAACCGAATTCGAGACATTGCGTGTTGAGTGGCGGGGCTCAACGCCTCGCCTTTGTCTTGTGTTGATAATTAAATTATGGTCATTCCACCAAATGGGAATCGAACCCACAACAAATCACGGTTCACATACATATTTGCAGTTAGACGCTGTCCTCACGACACGATAGCCTCAATAAACAACTTAACTGATGCAAAAGGAGAAAGGCGCGAGAAACACGGTGGTTCTAATTTTGAATTTCATATGATTACATTGTTTTCGTTTTCAGGTCCAATTAGACCAAAACGGAGCATTAGATTTTAATTCGCTTTGTTCCTGAACAGGGCAGGTTGTTAACTCAGGGTTAGTGATAAGACTTCACTCCAGGTGAATTTCGAGACAATAGGAATTGAGTAGAGAAACCATACCAAACGCTGTACTATCTATTAGCAGATGTCAAATTAAAAATTATCTCCGTATTACCGTTAAAATTATACCTTTATTGTCAGTACGATTTGAACCTAAAACCATTGCAGTATACACACTGTGTCCCAATGCACCACGATGACTAAAACATGTGATATCAAAAACGAGTCAAAGTATAACGTCATGTATATTTTATGAAATAAATTTTAAAAGTTATATTTGTAACAACAGTATATATAGAGCCATATGTGAATTTATCGCGATAACATTGAAATATAGGTAGCAGTTGTTTTATTGCAATACATATTGCATTACAATCTTGTGATATACAGCACATTTATTTTAAAATATGTAAGTTTTCCTGCATAGCAGGGTCCGCTGAGAGAACATAGTGTTAAGGCCTCTGTGTCTTCAATTTCCGCCTGAATTTGAGACATGATGAGTTGAGTGGTACACGTAAGTCAGTGAAATCAGTAAGTGACTAAGCAATCTTTCCGTATTTATATACCCTGTGTATTAGAATTTTGATGTTCAAAATTCTCCATCATTTAAAAAAGGAATGATCAAAATTAGTTTTCTTCTTCGGTCAATTATTTATTTATTTTATACAGCTTCTCGATTTTTCAGAGAAATGAAATTCATTTAAATATAATCATTTTCCTGAGATTGAACCCACAAACAATCGCGTTTACAGTCCGACGCTGTGCCATTGCGCCACGATGGCATTTACTTATTATACAATATTAATGTTTAAAATACTACTTACAATCACTTTTAGTCTATATCTAGTAGCATCCATAATCACAGTACGTTATTTCTTCTCTTACATGGAAATTTAAAAGGAGAGCTTATTTGTAATTTATACCTTCACTGTGCTCGCAGCCCGGTGGCTGGACTATAAGGGTAACTACATACGGGCGACATGACGACATTTAACATTCAAATATAATTTTCAAGAAATATATAATATTTTAAAAGTTAACGCTTAGAGATGATATTTTATTAAAATTGAAAGAAACTACAGTTTGCTTGCGTAAATATAAATTGCGGCCTTAAAAATCCACTCGCTACAATATTTATATTTTATACATGTAATTTCGGTGTTTTACTGAACTGAAAATGTCTATAGATATTGAAAAGTAGAGAGCGTAGTGACGTACCACAATGTTACCTCTAAACTACACTGCAAAAGAGAGATACGTGAAAGAGAGAGAAAAAGCACAAAACTCTCTTTATCGCAGTGAAGTCGGATAGTAGGGGCTTATTTGTAATTTATCCACGGCGTTCAGCATCCGGTAGCGAGATTACGGTTGATTGCACGAGAACGGCTTTAACTTAACACTACTGTGCGATATTAAAAAGCTTTGTAGAATCTGTGTGCAATTCTGCTTAAGCGTTTCGCCGTATTACGAATGCATGGAATAAAAACAAGCACTTGTACGTGTTTTATAATCTTTAAGCCTTCGTTATAAAATATTAAATACATCTCAAAACTTTTGAACGTTTATTTCTCTTTTTCTTCATGATATTTTCCAATTTTTCTTTTGTAACGTATTTTAGTTCGTCTTGTACTGATTAGTGATATAAACAGTATTAATGTGGTGGTAACTAGAATTCTTAGAATGAAGTATCATTCATAACGCATTTTCCAAATTTTCACTAGGCTAACAGTGAGAGTCTACTCAGAAACGAATGTCACCTCAGTCTACCTGTGACCACGGACTGCTATAAAGTGTTGGAAACGTCCTGTTATCTAAAGTGTATTTTTGAATACCACATTCATACGTGGTTAATCAGTTAAAATTTAATTTTCATAAAGGTATTACCTAAGTAACGTTGCTAATATAAAATAAAATATAATAAATCTACGAAAACCTCCAAGCCGTATCGTTCGTAAAATCACGAAATACTTAACGCGTAGTTGTAGTAACTGAAATCCTATTTATGCAGCTTGCGTTTACGCGAATTTGAATTGCGAATTTTACGTAAATTGTTGAAAATATCTTCTTAATTGGGAAACATTCAAAAATAGGAGATATAATTACTAATTTATAGAATATATATATATATATAAATAACTATTTAGAAAACGTAAATATATTAGCATAAATAAAACCAAAATATTAGAATTATCGCCTTTTTTTCGGCTTTACGGTTTTGCCCCACATAGCAGGGAAGTCAGAGAGAACCTAGTGTCAAGACACTCCGTCCACCACTTTTTGCCCGAGACATTGCATGTTAAAGGCGGAACTCATCGCCGTGCTTTGTCTTATCACCAGAACAGAGAAACATTGCAACATGAAACCGCATTGGTCACAATTAACTCTTAAATACCTAAAAACAAAAAAATATTGTAATTAAAAAAATATACATAAAAATTCTTTTGTACTAAGCCTAAAATCCAAAGGAAAGGCGGTGGCTGTACATTTTTAACGACCGCTCTTCCAAATGCTGAACCCTTAAATAGAGGCAATAAATAAACGATAGCGAGAGCACAGATTGTAAATTACACACCATTTGCGAAGTTCAAGTAAGTATTTTAAAAATGAATTTCTATATAAATGTTACCCGTTTATGTAATGTACTACCGACTTCATTTGCAAGTTTGTTGCAGAAAAGAAGAATATTTATATTTTTATAGCTTTTAGCTTGTCTTGCATATAGAAAAATAGGCAGAGAGAACATAGTGTCAAGACACCCTTTTCTCCGCTTTCTGACTTAAAGAGTGAGATGATATGAAAATAGTTCAAATATGATAATTCTCGATTGGGTTAGCATCGTGTTTTATTATCTAAATAGAGTACAATACAATAAAATTTAATATCACGACAGTTTTCAGTGTATAAAGGCGGAGAACCAAATCATTAGTTAGCTTTTCTGCATAGCAAGGTAATCAGAGAGAACCTAGTACAACGACACTCCGTTCTCCACATATCCGCCCAAAATCAAGACACACACGTGTCTGTGAGTGACGGATCACAACCCCTCTTTTTCACTAGAACAGAGATTATTCTCCGAGGAGGGGTCGTACCCACAACCAATGGATTTTATTCTATGGATACTCTCCTATGGATAGGTAAATTTAATTTATTTATTTGCGAAGTAAGCAGAAAGTATTTAAGATAGACGTCATATACTATTCACAATATCCATATAAAAATAAAACATTTTAAATAACAAATGATGAGTTAAAATAGAGCTAAGTCGGTTATATTGGAATTTTTCATTCAGCATGAAAATAACTGATTCTGAAATATTTTTCAGCCTCAAAGTATTTGACAGGCACGAAATGTTGATACAGAAATATCGGTGGCCATTTTCGTAGACATATATTCAAATATACAAGTGTTATAACATTTATAAAACGTCAAAGTACCATTATGGTGTAATATTATAAATCAATATGCTACACGTTAAAAAGAGAAATATATTATTTTACATTTGCTTATATACAAGCTCATCGTGGCGCAGTGGGACAGCTTCTGACTGTAGATGCAATTGGTTGTGAGTTTGGATTCCTACTCGGGGAAAATGATTGTATTTAAATTATTTTTCTTTCCCAGCTCTAGCACCTAAAGAAAGTCAGTGTCATTCACAACATAATAAGTTCCAGCTTGACGCGTTTCCCGCAAAACAGACTAGTCAGAGAAGCCCAAAATCGGTAAATTGCGAGTTGAGTGGCGGAACTCAAAGTCGCGCTTTATTTTACCAGTGCACAGAAACGATAAAAATTTAAATACCTATACTATAAATATACATATTATATTTACTAAATGGAACTCACAACCGCCTATGAATTCAAAGCGTCTCGTCATTGTTACGGAATGTTTCAAACGGGACGGAAATACTTAAAGCTCCTTTTAACTTTTAATTCGACGCTATATTTGCTACGGGAATAATGATTACCTGGAGGAAAATTGTATGTAGGTATTGTATGTAAGTTTGTATGTAGGTGTTATATAATATTTTGTTTGTTTTTCTTTTCGGGTGGAATGTGGAGAACGGTGTGTTTCGTTTTCTCTGAGTACCCTGCTATGTGGGTAAAAGCGCGAAGCTGCCTTCTTTCTATTAATAATTAAGAGAAAAATTTCAAGGTTCTTACATTTAAAAAAAAAATGAAGGTACTATTATTTTCACTTTAAATGAGTCATTAAAAGCCATTTTAAATTAAAAAAATATATTTTACGTCACGTGTTATGGATGTTTGTCGTCTGAATTCCAATCAGCTTACCTGAAAATAAAATTTATTCTTTTAATTAAAATGATGAAGACAATTCAAATTAAAACTAAGGTATTAAATTCACGTCTTATACCCTGTTTAACATAGATATTTAACAAATGAATACAAACGAATAGAGCGCAATATGATGACCATAAAAATTTCCCGGCACCAAATGGGTTTACATAGCCCAATCAAAAGATCATATCTTTGGAGGAGGCCCTTTACCTGCAGAGGGATTCTTGCAAATAAGTAAAACTGATATAACACACACTTTTTTTTGAAAAGGCTTTTTTATTTTTTACCTGAATATAATATAGTTTTTTATTTAGGTACACTTATGAATAAAAAAATATTATACATACATATATTACATTTACATTGACAACAATATTTTGAAAATTTTATTCTCTTTTCACCTGACGCTAGAACTACCAAGGTAGACATAAAGCTGCAGATATTATTGCGTAGCTGGTAACGCTATGTTAGACGATTTTGTATGGATTAGGGGTGCAAAAAGCTATTTATTATCCTAATGCAATAAACGGATAAAATATATATTACACACTACAAACAGTCAAGCGTTTTTATATAAAATTACATACACGTTGCTAGGCAACACTTATTTTACGCATTAACCGGTGATTATAAATACCTATGCATTGTTTTCTTTAGAATTCATTGATATTTTCGTAAAAAGTTACGTAAAATTTATAATATCAATAGTTCAAAAATAGAACAGTAGTATACCTACCTGAAACAAAGTACAATATATTATTCAACATCTGCGATGTCGGAAACAAGTAGAAACGAGTTCTTTGATTAACTATTTACATGTAATTCAGAGGGCACATCTGGTTTAGTACTGAAAAATGTACTACAATCACTATCGTCATACCATACAATAGTATCGCTATTCCATATACGAGAACACAAAAATTATGTTGAACATATTTATGTGAAATATAATATAAGAAAAATCTAGTGTCAAAACTCTCCGCACTTAACTCACCGACTATTTTAAAGTCATTGTTTCTGAAAAATGTTTTTAATATGAACATTTCCAGTCACACATTCCAACTGCACCACGATTATGTTCGTTTTTTATTAAAACAATCATAAATCAATTTGCACTTGTAAATAGCAATTTCACTTTAAGAAATTGAGATATAATTTTAGAAAATGTATATAAATTTGAACACAGCGGTATTCGGAAACCGTCTAAGCGCTCTAACCGGTTGGATCCTGGACCGCTGGATCTGGCACGCTTGGGAATCGAACCCACAAATATCGCGTATGGACTCAGATACTTTCACACTGCACCAGGGTACAGTGCTACTTTTATTAAACTCATGCATCATTTACGGTCATCATACGGTTTTTAAATATATGTTTATAATGTATCATCTTCATACAGCAGGTCGAGCAGAGAGAACTTAGTGTCAAAGCGATTCACATTCCACTGTCCACCAATTTCCTTATTTAAATATAACATTTACTAAATGGGAATCGAAGCCCTAACCATACCGTGTATATCCATTCCACTAAACTACCATTATACACACACACTTGTCCATACATATAAATGAAGCTTACATTCAAATAGATCTGCGTATCACAGACGCGGCACGTCTACAATGGGACATGTTATATTTTTACATTTAATCAATCACTCGGCTCCTTGTATAAATAGTCTTGTATTCTGAACCCGGAAGCTAGAGCCAAGCTATCGATGCTTGGCTACAAGACAATAAGCACTTTTTATTTCAATTGCATTTGAATTACTAACGTTATTGGACGTCCAAGTTAGAATAGAGGGCGATATAGCTGTTAAAATTGAAAGAGAAGAAACTCCTTAGCATTTCATGGATTTATTGGTAAGTTTGAAGTACTTGTTTTTACTTTGAAATGATCTTTGGGAAAGCAGTCCTATTAAAACATTATACTCCTTACCGCGTTACCTTAGCAACTCTGCATGTCACTATGCAATAAATGTATGTCAAACACAATATTAATTTAGTATGTTATTTTCTATTGATTTTTTGCAATGCAATAAGCTGGTTGTCTTGTCTATGTATTTGGAAATAAGCTTAACAAATTTATGACTAGTGCCTGTGGCCCTTGCTTCTCTGTCTGCATAATCAAATAATGTATTTATTTCTAGGGTATGGTAACAAAAAATTTTTTACACGTTTTCTAAATATGTCTTTTTCAACTTACTAAGTGTGCGATTAACACTTTAAAAAATGTTAAAAAATATTTAATAAATAGTATTCTCTCTTGCCAAACATGATTGTTCGTAGAATAATCTTTGGGTAGTAAAAATTAGTTAAAATCTCTCTACTGAGATGCTAACAACAAATATAAGTTGTAATACAGCGTATAAGAATTTCAACGTAGGTGGACATAGAACGCATGGCTTAGCGGTCAGAGCGCTTGAACGCTTTTCAAGAGGCGCAGGTTCAAATTTTTATACGTTTATATATCTCGTATATATATATACGTTTATATGTCTTTTTCTATAAACACAGTATAAAAATAAATCTAAACGTTTCAATATACAGGTATATTATTAATTATTCCGCATTTAAAAAACCACTTCATAAAATTCACTTAAACTTGTACCACACAAGTCTGGTTTTCGTTGCCGCAAAAATAGCTACTTGGTCTAATTGTGCTATATCTGTTCAGTGATCGATACTCACACTGAGTACTAAAGCACCATATACATAAAATGAAAGCTACTACAAATGGTATCTTTTTTATAAACGAAACGTAAAAAGTATTTTGTAAACGTAAGCGGTGTCTATTGTCAGACACACAACACACATTATTACCAAGAACCTAGAGTCAAGACATTACGTTCTCCACTTTCCACTTAAAATAAAAACAACGCACGTTGAATGACGGAACTCAACACTGCGCTTTATCTTAGGGACCAGAGCATAGAAATTGAAAATAATTTAAATATAATCATTCCTCCGAGTGGGAATCGAACACACAAACAATCGCGTTTATAGTCCGACGTTGTCCGACTGCGCCATGATAGCTTTAACATCACACATAAAATAAAATAATATAGAAATATATTTTTGACAAACGCTAAAAGCAGATCAATTAGCTTTGTTTTCTTACAAAACAAGTTTAGACCAAAATGAAAACTTCGGATCAAAATCTAGAATTAACTGACAGCCTAAATAATCTAGACAAGATTTCCGCTAGATTTATTTTAGATTTGAAATGTCATGACGCCAAGCCACGCCGTGAAACTTGAACAACGGCTATTATCTAATTGCTTAATTGGCATGCGGCCATGCAGCAGATATCCGAGACCACTGTTAAATATCGTAACTTCCTGTATCGAAATATATTTGTACTAAAAATTTTCCAACAGATATTTGTATGAGAAGTAAATATCAACGAAATATGTAATGTGAGGTTGAATAAAGTACGAATTCTGACTTATTAATCACTTTAATTAAATTGTTAAAATTAAAATTACAAAATTATCTATACTAATTTAATACAAGACTGTATTTGATTTTAGAAACAAAGGTTCCAATGCAAAATCCAACCCACCGCCGTTATAACCCTTTTACGTATTCATTACTTTATTTTGCTTTTCCTCTATCAGACAGACAATTACGATGAAAAATAATCTGTCCACCTATAACACCGTAGTACTATGTAACAAGGCAACTGCGAAAAGGCGCAGTGGGACAGCTTCTGACTATAAACGCCATGAATGTGGTTTCCAGTCTCATTCGGAGGATGATAATATATCATTTCCCTGCTCTGATAAGATATAGCGTGGCGTTGGGTTCCGTCAGCTAGACAGTCGAATTCGGAAAGAAAATGGAAAGCTGAGTGTCCTGACACATGGTTCCTCTACATCCCCTGCTATACGAAATAAAGCGAAGCGAGTGAAACGAATTTTTTTTATTTATTTTGTCTGTAATTTTAAAAAGAAATTCTATATAACCAGAAATTTTACTGTTAAATTTACCGGTATAACAAACTTGTTTGGGTTACGTAAGTACATTAAATCCTAAATCACCTTGGTTTGTCTGAATTTACAAACTTTCACTATATACAAATTAAAAAAATTATATAATAAATTTGTTATTTTTCATTGTCTTTGTGATTTTGTTTTAATTCATTCAATTTTAGAGGCAATTTGAAGAGGCATTTATAGAATCAAATCCAAAAAAAATATATAGGTACCTTGTAAAAGTAAGTATTTCCCATCGAACTTAAAAAAAAACAAGCACTATAATGTTTTAATACAAATAAATAATCACTGTTAAGGAGAGTATGTCTTTATCGACCTACGCATATAATTAATCTTATGACAAATGACAACTAAAATTTCGAGGACGAAAAGTATTTAAATAAATCCCGACCTAGGATTTACGATTTTCTATCTATTTTTGAATCATTGTTGATTAATTAATCTTGAAACTGACAAATGTCTAATAAATGTTTTCAAAATATGAAGGTCATGGGTTTATGAAACCCAAATTCGTTTGGTGCAAATGTCTTTTTTATTTATGTAACAACATACAAGCAACAAGCAGGGTAATTAGGGAGAACCCCGTTCTAAACGCGATTGGTTGTGGGTTCCGAGTGGGCTCGGGGAAATGGTTATTTTAAAATATTTTCATTTCTTCGCCATACCAGAGCATCTAAGACAAAGTGTGGTGTTGAGTTCCGCCACTCAACACACAATGTTTCGATTTTGGGCGGAAAGTGGAGAACGGAGGGTCTAGAGTTTAGGTTCTCTCTGACTAACCTGCTATGCGGTAAAAGCGTGAAGCTGACTAGAAAATTGAAACAAAAATAATAAAATTTTATATCTACTGTAGAAACAAAGCGAATATCGAATGAATTGAGACGACAAAGTTTATATCGCTGTATGGCATCTATTGAATGTCCAGTAACACAGTACGTTAAGTCGTTCGTATTAAAAGTCTAGATTTTTAGTAGAAAACTTTTCCATACATTCCCAGCTCGAACCAAAGAGAGATTAGGATCAACATAGCATTTTCTAAAGTTTACAATAGCTGTTAAAATATATTATTTACAGTTTATTAAATACATTGTGCATATATAACTTTTATCTTTCAAATTCAAATTCGTTTAAATTAATTTTGTTAAAAGGACGAAGTCTTGAAAGTCAAAAGAATGAACGACATGTTAGTAATACATATTTAGACACCGCGCCGCCGTACCGACGTAGTTTAGACGCTGCCGCGCCTTAAAGACCCGTCTTCGGCGCCAACCTAAACGCGATGATTATAGGCTTAAATCCACTCAGTAGAATGTTTATAAAAAGGAAATTTCGAAGATAAAATACTGTATTGAATTATTTTATCTTCGGAATTTCCTTCATATACATACATACACCTTCACGTCGATATAACTACTAAATGCATAGAAAGCGACGAACGCGGAACCATCACCGGTGCCTCGATCCCACTGTCCACTCAACTCAACAACATATATAAATTACTAGCGGTCCGCTACGTGAACTATAGCTGTTTCGCATATTCGGCAGCTCTTTCATAGAAGAATAAAATTCCATGGAAAACTAAAAATAAAATTGTATGGCAAAAGAAACCTATGTTCATCTCGAGACCCTCAAGTATCTCTATATAAAATTTCATTAAAATCGGTAGAGCGGTCTGTCTGAGTTACTTTCGCTTTTTTCAATATTAGTATGGATTTGGAAAGTTGAAATTGAAAATCTTCTAAATATATTTCAATAGCCTGTATAATAAAAATTTATAGACAATACGTTATCAAGCCTAGATGCACACACTAAGAACTCGAACTAAAGTCAAAAGTAATAGAGAGACAAAGTTCAACATAACGTTCTATAAGACTATAGCAATAACACTAAAGCAATAATTTTCAAAGAATACCTTCTTTTTAGTTTTGCTCAGCTTCCCCGTTATACAGGATCGGCGGAAAAAAACTTACTGATAAAACTCTCCTTTTTCCACTTTTCACTTCGTTCCGTATATAAAAGCGAAAGCTATTGTGGCACATTGTTGAATAAATAAAAAAACTACATTTTAAATATGAACATGATATTTGAACTTGCTATCATTGCCGTTTAACAATTCTACTGTTCGACAACAGCGTTCACAAATAAACGGGTATTAAAACGATAGCGCTTTTAAAAAAATTACCTTACTTATATTTTTAACTACCTTGACCCGACCACCTGTATTTCGTATTATTGTAAAAAATAAATTCACGAACAGCTATTTTAACAACAATATAAAACAAACAGTTCAACAATAAAATCAAATATAAAAATTAAATTTTGTTAAAAAAATAAATGTTTTGTGACAATTTCCGCATAAAATGAAGTTAAGATCGAGAACTTAGTGTTACTTCACTCTGTTCTCCATTTTCGTCTTTCTTTACAGTATTTATCTATTATATGGCGGAACTCAACACTGCAAACTTCCTTGACCAGACTGAAGACGCTCTCTGAGTAGTAACCAAACCTGCAACCATCTAACCAATATGATATCTACACTACAAAAATTGAAATAAAAAACACTGTTTGTAAAAAAATACGTAATTCGTAAAAAAAAATATCCGTAAACAATGTTACAAGTGGATTTTGAACTCACAACCTACTTGTGAATTTGGAGATATACCCATTGAGTCACATTGGCTTCAAAATCCGCGTCACACACATATATTATAAAGAAAACAAAAATTAAAATACTAGAATATGTAAAGCTATTGTGCTAGAAATAAAAATACTTTAGTCGAGTAATCACAAATGCAACGAAAAATTCATAGCATGTGAAAATTTCACACTCAAAAATGTTGAACAAATCCCTACACTGGATGAAAGGAAATTTCTTTTGGGATGTATGTATGAGAACGTTTATGGGACAGAATAGTGTGCATGATTTATAAAGAGAACATGTCATTCTAGTTGCATTTAATATAACAACTTAGGTATTAATTTTTTAAAAACAAAAGTATTTTTAGAGTTTTTCCTGCAAAACCTAAATTTTTATATTATATCACCCATAAAGCATTTGCATATATTTATAGTACTAGTCTATACTAAAGATATATACTCGCCTCGAGATTTGTATTAAATGGAAAATGTCAGAGTGTATATTAATTATATTTTACAAAAATATTTACACATTTAATAAACAATTAAGTTTACTTTAAGTTTTATTAACTTTGATTAAAACTATGCATGTATCTTTGTTTTCAGTTTTAATGTTAATGCAGAATGTGATATAAGGCATAATATTTTAGTTAAGCAGCAAATTGGTCATAATATATATGACCGGAAGATTTACGATCGCAACACTTACATATTATCACAAAACATTAAAAATAGAAATAGACTGATACAAAAAAAGTGATGTATAAATAACACTCTATTTTTTACTTTGGCTATATAATAATATACAATGATCTATATTATAGATCCCCATGAACGAGATTTCAACCGAAAACCATTATTCACCAGAAGATGTATAATCTTAACTACGCCACAATAGTGTGAAACCACTACTGTCTAGAACTTGACAGTGACTTAAAAGTATCTTTTAAACTAAATACAATCATGAAATAATATTAGTAGACAATAATTTCCTATAATTCAAGTCATAATTGTATTTAAAAAACCAAACAGTATCCGAATTCTAAGAAGAATTTGAAAAGGCTTTAAAATTAAAACTTATATCTACAGCATCGAGACAAACGAGATGTTATAAAACAAATTATGACGCTTTCAGATGACCGGATGTTATTATACGCGTGAAGTGGCTGTTCGGTGTTTACATTTTGTTGAACATCTGTGTTTTACAACACTATAACACATTAATCTTACATATTTAGCATATCACGTTTGTATAAAAATCGCGCATAATTCACTTTACAATATGATTTCAATATATATAAAGATAATATTTATCTTTACCGGAGGCCATCGTGACGTAGTGGGACAGCGCCCATATGAAAAACGTGATAGTAGTGAGTTTGAATAATTATATTTATGTTATTCTTGTCGCTCTAGTACGATAAGTGAGGTGGTACTGTTATGACGCGCCAGGGTATGGACGTTTTAAAAAAAAGATATAATTAAATCACTAAAGGTTATTTAGAGTTATATTGATTCATATATTTAATATGATTAATATTGAATTAAGAAAGTTCAGTAGTGTCGCGGATGGAGGTTGGATCTGAACTGAGCTTACATGGTGGTCTCTCTTTGTGGGATCTTTAAGAAGGCTGACATGGCATAAGGAACAGAATGAAAGTAAAATTCTATGAAATAAATGAAAGTAAAATGATATTGCTAGTCAGGGACTGCGCGGTGGCGTTGAGTTCCGCCACTCACCACGGGATATATACGACACTATTTACGCTTCCCTCGCATTAACTAAGTAATCAGAATTTTAAACAAAAGGGGTGTATTGTTAAATGAGTTACACTTACCTAGTGTCTAGTGACGATACATCATAGATTATGGAACTCTATATGGAATATTACGTACTCAACAAAAGTAGTTAATTAATTCTCCGAAACGAGCTTGAACCCACAACCATCGTATTTAACTACTCTTTCCTTTATTAACCCTAAAAATGGGTTAAAAATAAGATAAAATAATATATATAAACAAACTGCCATCATAATTTACCTAAAATATTCAAAAAATATCCAATATAAACACATACATTGAATATTTAAGTAGCATTAGCGAATTTATGCAGCGTGCAAAATAACTCTAACATGTAAATTACACATTACACATTCAAATTCAGATTTAAAATGCACATCTTGTGATTAATTAAAATAACTACTTTATTTGGAGTTGAACATTACTTTGTAGATATTAACGCTACTTTAGATTTAAGAATTACATAGTCGAATAATAATATAAAATTTAATGTGAGCTGTTTCTTACTTTCAGCGGCCTTTTCGTAAAACAAACTAAAAAAAAATAAAATGGAAAAACTACAAAATGTAAGTCTATGATCATCCCGAGACCCTCAAGTATCTCTATTAAAAATTTTATTACAATCGATTCAGCGGTTTGGCCGTGATGGCGTCACAGACAGACACGAAGATAGACAGAGTTACTTTTACATTTATAATATTAGTATGGAAAGAAATTAACTGATAAGTAATTTTATATTTGACTCTTCCCGATTTATACAATTTCGAAACATCTATTTTCTATACATATACATTAATACATGAAAGTCTTTCGACCCGTTGTTAGGAAAATTATGTGGATAGAAGGTTACAAAATTTTGCATAATTACATTTTATATGGTAGTCTAGACAGCTAATAATATTCATAATAATGCATACTAATATATTAAACAAAAATACTACACACACTTTTTTTAACATTTTTTAAAGTGTTATTCACACACTTAGGAAATTGGACCCCCTTTTTTTAACTGTATAAAGATTTGAACGCAGTGGGATTCGCACCCGCGCCTCTTAGAAACCTAAGCGCTCTAAACGCTAAGCCATGCGTTCCACAACCGGCTGCGTCGAAATTATTAAACGCTTATTACAATTGCGTTTGTGTTTGTTTTGAAGATGCTTTTCCTAGTGTTATTTCACATAGTGACAATAAATCTCGCTATTTAACTCAAAAATCTTAATTTTAGTGGAAACACGACCCTGAAATATTTCTTCATAATATCTCTGCCTAAGAAATTGTAAACTCTACGATTTATTAAAGAAAATTTATACTATCTTCATCTAGGCCGCTATACCTTCCCACTACGCTGAGATGACAATATAATATATTCGCATAATGCAAGCTTTTATTATGCTTAAAACCTAATTTCTAAGTACCACTATAAGACGTAGCACGTCGCATTAACACCGACAGTGAACAATACGACGCTAGGTTGCGGCGAGGGGCTGGCGTGCCATTCCGAGCTCGCGGCCTCAGTCTGTGTCATAGTGTGTACTGTTGAATGGTGTAAAGTGCAAGCTTTTTGTATTTTATTCGACGTAAAAGTTAATACTTGATGAGGAAGTAAATTAATGACGTAGGACTAAATAATGCCAGACTAAACTCTCTACTGATTTTGTATATATTTATGTATATATATATATATATATATATATATATATATATATATATATATATATGTTATATGATAATGATTATGCCGTTATATACACTTAAAACAACAATTTAATTTAGAACTGCGACAGACATATCAGCCTCCCCCTTTTTATCTCATCAAATCCTTTTTAGTCAGACAAATCCTAACTACAACATTATACAAATAACATTGAATAAAGTGTCAATCAATATAATAATATATTAAACAAATAACACGCTGTCTCCTATAATCTAAACTGCATCAAAGTCTTAGTTTCGTAACATTAAACCTAGGAATTTACCCGTGGCACGTTGACGGCTGTCCAAACACAGCACTACGTAAATCCGATCGAAGCATTATGGGTATTTTGGATTACATATATATTACACACATAATACACAATTTACAGATTACACGTATATGCAATAGTATACACATTGCAGATCCTATATATTCCTGCATCTTTTTAAACTTTACATATATATGCCATATGGCAGAATGTGTGGAAAGAACGTGACAGGTTCACATCCAAGATCACTTTACATTTTCAATCAAATAAATATTGGCAGATATTTATTTGATTGAAAATTATTTGATTGAAAATTATTAATTATTGAGGTTTATCTAACTTTGGTCAAACAAAGACAAGCATAAGGGTGAAGGAACACATCTCCGATGTCAAGAAAGCGCATGTATTGAAGTCAGCTGTGTGAAAGCGTACAACGGATAAACCCAACTATTACATCAGGTTTGATAAACCTCATATTCTCGCTAGGTAAAACAGATATATCCCAACGACGATCCGCGAGGCTATTGAAACTTTCTACCACACCAGAGAGCAAGGTACAGTCAGCTCGTTCTCCAAGAATCCAGGGCAGTACGCAAGGCAACTAAGAAATCGTTGGCGGTAGTTTCATATAATAATTGTATCAAATTACAGATTCTTATAATACGTAGTATTATTAAAAGCTTACAAGATTGAAATATATATCTTATTCAGTAAGGATGTGAAAAGTATATTTTTGAATTCAAAAATAACAATATTTTCAAGGACGAGATTGGTTTCAGCTGTCCAGCACGCTATACAACTATATGGACTCTTTGCCTTATCCGACATAAAAATAAATATACGTTAATGAGTCTTAATATTATTTATGAATAAAAAAATATATATTTAATTACAAGTAAAATTATATGAAAATGAACCAACCAACGTGTAAACATATAAAATTACTATCGTATATACCTTGTAATGGCACGGCACAATCGGGACTGAATCGACAGCGTCAGATTGATGACCGCTGATATCCTTCACCCTTTAGTCTTTATACTGCACAGATGTGTTATATAGATATTTATCTTCAGATTGTCTGTTTGCCCATTTGTTTTAATTAAGTATCGTATAACACAGTAGCAGTGTACATTACATTCAATATTAGAAAGTAACTTTTGTTTTTCGTTTACAGAAACAAAAGTACGAAATATCAAAATTAGTTTATAATAATAAGCTAATTTTTAGCCTGTAAAAGTATATTAAAGACACTAGTAAGACATTAAATTTAAGTGAATTATTGACATTACTTAGCTCTGGTAAGACAAAGCGGTGTTGAGTTTCGCCACTCAATACGCATCGATGTCCTGAATTCAGGTGGAAAATGGTGAACGGAATTTTGTGACACGAGGTGCTCTCTGCTTAATATGCTATGCGAAAAATAGCGTAAAGTATATATATCGTTAAGACGACTTGAAATGCACAGAGGAAGGGCCTTTAAATCCTACGCTTAAATAATATTTACAATTAAAAAAATATTATGGCCCCACTTTTTTAAGACAGCGTTAATGGTCTAGCATCCAAATGTTAGACTTTGCTAAACACTTGTTTTTCACAGAAATTGGAGATTCTGTAAAAAAATATGAGAGAAAATGTATTACTAATTTCGACCTACTAGTATCCGAAACATGAATAATGATATGATAGTTATATACATACTTACAAACATTAAAGTATACAAACGGCTCATCGCCAAAGGTCCATTAGGCAAGGTACGTAAGCCCAAGACCAAAGTAAGGCTTTACGGTATCTTGTAATGACGCAATCAGAGACAGATCGAAGGCTTTTAAACTGATGGATCTCGATCGGATCAGGTGACAGTTCAAACAGTGATGGCATATTATTGATGAATTGATTTAATTTAAGAATTTACCAATTGGTAAAAGAGTATTTAATCTAAAACTTTTAATTTTTTTTATTATTCTATAGACAAAGCTGATGGTAAGTACACACAGGGATGTTCCCAGCCTATAAACATTAATACAAAAGCGCTGACAAAAAAAGAAAATACAAGTTTCAATATTGTAGCTACTTGATTTAGTACTTGATCTATACGATGATGGTGGTAACAACCAAAAAGATAATAGGGTCTTTAGGAACTACATAAATAAAACTAACCTTAAATCATGCATACAACTAATTAAATTCTCTTTTGAATCTTTAAACACACATATTGTAGAAGAATATTTGAAGGATAAAAATATGTGGAAGTTATATCATTGGAGTTCAATGCAGGTATCTAACCTGCATTGAACTCCAATGATATAACTCGTTGTATTAAGTAGTAGTAGTAATAAATTGTAACTTTTATATTTGAAAAGAACAACTGACGAGTTTCTCGTCGGTTTTCTTCAGCAGAACTATCTAGCTAGCAGGGCAGTTAAGAGTGTACTTAGTGTTCAGACACTATAGTCGGACCGAATTAGAGACATGTCATGTTGAGTGGCGAAGCTCAACGACGCTGTTAGTGTAGACGAGAGAGTGTAGACGTGTAGACCAAAGCGAAGAAATGAAAACAATTTAAGTATTTTAGTCATTCATCATCATTACAACCATTCTCGTCCGCAGTTAGGCATTGTCCCACTGTGTCACGATGGCCTCGAATAACATATGAATTTAATTACATCTCCCGTATTTTAAGAGATATACAGTGGGAATCTATTGAATTTGAAAATATTTTTTATTCTATACTCTTAAGACTCTTCTAAATAAATTCATTTTACAATCAAACGTTAGAGTTTTACAAACTTTACTTACTTCAATGAACCATTAAATTAAAATAAGTTGACAAGTAACAAGAGGTGGCACTAAGTTAAGAAATAGATACTACATCTCTTTTGAACAGTTCACAAACAGTATTTCCTTTAACAAGATGTCCGACTTAAAAAGCTAGCCATTCAAACATATTATACAACAGATATTGGTCTTTCTGTCGGTGGCGTTAAACTATGTAACTCGTCACACACTAAATAGGTAATATCTTCCTACCCAGCAAAAGAAGAAACGTACGTAATATTCTTATGTTAGATCATAAAATCTCTATCATGCCTTAAAAAAACGACTTTTATTTTTAAATACAAGATTTAAAATGCAATCAACTATATTCATTAAAAAATATTGACAAAACAAACTTTTCTATGAATAATATAAAAAACATATATATACGTCTGAAGATAACATTCAGTTGACGCATTTTCTGCCTTCTATATTTTCTTATACAGTGTCTGAAAATATTTTTCTCAACCCCAACTGTGTAAATAACAATATAAAAAATACAAAATGAAAAATGAAACTTTTCTATTTTTTTTCCTAGTCGATAACACAGCATAAGCCATCAAACTATAACTTAGGAGATAATAAATCTTCCGCAAGCCGCCGTCAACTGACCGGTGATCGATTCATCTAGCGTAAAAGTTAGCAAGATTTCCAAGATTTAAGTGCATTTGATGCAATTTTGGAGATTGGTTTTTACCGTAATTTATTATACTCTTTAACCACTAACAGTAGGTCTGCATTTACTATAAGTAGAAACAAAAATATAAAAATGTTGTGTAGAAAGTAGGCTTTGCAACTATTTTAGTGTAATTACATAGAAAAAGTACTGTTTATAATCAATTTTAAAATAAGTAATTTAGAATTACAGATTAACATGAAACCGTAAACTATTAACTGGTTACACTGACCGTTTGATACGGACATCGTCTTCGTACTATAAGAATTATCAGATCCGGACACGTGTGCAAATTTTCAAGTAAGTTATTATAAAAAAAAATTTTTTATTGATATATATATAAATACAGATGAACTAAATAAATAGCCTATTAAACCACTATAGGTATAATAAACATACATAACTACAAACCATTGTTTAACAGCGAATAGCATAATAAAATCCCAAACAGTTCTCGCATAGAGGCAATATATAAATCTACATTGAAGCGCCTAGGTGTTTAGCACCCAGTGGGTGGAAGTGATCGATCACTATTTTTTCATTATGTAAGAGGATTTGGAGAATAAAGGCGTTGTATACAATGAGATTAACGTCAGCATCAGTGTGTTTAGTTGGCTTCAAACTAAGGTGACTGATTAAAATAGAGATTAACAACGATGAAAAAAATCCCTCACCATTGTATTAAAACCGATATTAAATACTAAAAAAGCTAGTAGTAACATATTTATTTCCACATAGGTAAGAATTACTGATACACTGTCCTACAAATAGAATTAGGATCGAACCCACAAGCACCGTCCTAATAACCAGACACACTAACCACTAAATCAAACCTGGAAACTTTTTCTTATTTGTGCTCTCAGCTTTACGCTTTTTCCCGTATAGCTGTGTAGTCAGAGAGAACTTAGTATCAAGACGCTCCGTTCTCCACTTTACGCACGAAATCGAGATATTGCTTGTTGAGTGGCAGAACGCCGCGTTTTGGAAATATCAATCAGGCCAGGCAAATGAAAATTTTAAATACCCCAGAGTGGAAATAGAACCGACAACCAATAGCGTTTAGTCAGACGCTAACCTACTGCACCACGATGGCCAGAATCAAATAATATAAGTAAAGTAAATGGAAAATCCAATAAAGTACTCATCTACTTGACGACACTTCAATTTCTATAGGTAGGTGGCTCTTAATCCGTCGAATAAATTAATATAATCGAGCAAGATGACTGCGTGAGTCGAGACCTCGCATTATCAATGAAAAATCTCTGAAGTGGCTCATTGCCTTCAAAATTAAGAATTGTTGATTTATGATCCATTTCAGCGTGAATACCATTACTTTTCTGGTAGAGTAAAATGAGATAGCGTCGTGATAGATTACTATAAATCCGATCGAGACGCACTGTGACAGCGTCTCAATGTACGCGATGGTTGTGAGTTCGATTTCCATTGGCACTGTTACTCTGGTGACAAGACAAATTGCGGCGTTGAGTACCGCCCCTCAACACACAATGTCCGCGACATTCTCTCGGCCTACCCCGTAAAATTAGGTTTCAAGACAATGGTGGCAGATGTCTGGTGATAGTAGGCCGTGACGTAGCGGACAAGCTCCAAGAGCGTCGCCTGAGATGGTATGGCCACGTTGCGCGCCGGCCTAGTAACTATGTCGGCAGAATATGCCTTGAGATGTCTGTCCCTGGAGTTAGACCTCCCGGACGCCCAAGGAAGCGATGGTCGTTGTCGTGAAACAGGATGTGAGAGCCAATGGACTAAATAGAGTAAATAAAGCCTGTAAAGTTAAAGACGCATTTATAATAGTTGACCGACTCCTGCTAAGCTATTTCACGACTACCCTACTATTTGTATAATCATAATTAAATTTAATAATCTATACTAACTATAATTTCGCACTAAAAACATAATTCGGTAGCAAATACAAATAATACGTCAAAGGGTTCCAAATCACGTATTGTATTAACTACGTGATCTCGACGAGACCAATGTGCGGGGTGTTAAATGACGCAGTGTATAAAAAAAGGACATTAAGCCGAAATTTGACCTACGCCTGTAAGAATGGCGAAGATGAAGAGGAAAAACTTGTTTTTTGTGATACATTGAATACTTTTATAGCTATTGTAGAGCAATTGGAGAGTGTGATACAAGCAGTGTATGTATGCAAGTTAGTTGTGAATTCATATCTTATATGAAATAACTTGAACTGCAACCGTTCCGCATTTAATCAACAAATATTGACAAATAAACTTTTCAATGATTTTTTTATTTTAATGGAATTGCCAATAATATTCGGAAAAGTTTATTTTGTCAATATTTAATCAAATAGAAAAAAATATTTAATTTTCTAAAACAAAATACTCTTTCCTTAAACAATATCTAACTTTATATATTAAAAAGTTTTATTACCAGACTATATTACATACGATTAAAGAATTGGTCATTTTAAATTACATTGTAATTTTAAATCACCAATTCTTTAATCGTATTTGATGTAGACTTCTGACTAATACAAATTTGTAGCGACGCGTGTAAGTCATGTGTATGATGTTCGAGAAGCGGACGTTTCAAAATTATGAAATCTATATACTTTGTAATATTTAACAAATTACAATTATACTAAGTGTATTAAGTACATTTTTAGAACTTTATTTAATTTCATACAGTGTCAAGCCACTCCGCCCTCCACTTTACAACTGAATTCGAGACATTACGTAAGGCCATTGTGGGTTTAAATATTTTCCCTTTTCCATTCTGGTAACTAAGACCAAAGTACGGCGTTGAGTTCCGCCACTCAAAATGCAATACCTCGATTTCAGATGGAAAGTGGAAAACGTTGTCTTGATACTAGGCGCTCTCTGCCTACCCCCCTGCTACGCGGAAAAAGCGTAAAACTACAAAAAAAAAACTAAAACTATAGTAAACAAAATATTACAAGATTTCTTTGTCACAGATAGAAAGGGGTACATGATTTCGCAACTACCCACATGGGAAATTTGTTCACACGACATTAGAGACTATTATGTGTAACGCTAAGCTTGCAGCGTACCCTGCCCGTAGCTCTGTGGGATAAGGGATTTGTACGCTTAGTATTATTTTGATTTTGATATTTAGATTATTGGGAGTATGGACCAAAATAAGATAAGTTATAGACGTGAAATTGCATCGTATATGCCTTTACACGATAGTTTTCGGTTTAATTCAGGCACGGTAATATTAACAATATATATGCTCGTTTAGTCTGATAATAAACATTACAGTTTATTAGTAAGGAACGTTTAAAAAAAAAGGGAGAATGAAGAACAAATTATAACGTATTAGTAAATTTTATCACCACGCAGTATTCGAATGATGGGTTAAAATACATTTAAACGGCATTTTAATAACATTTAGTGTAAATGATGCCCCATATAGAGATATATAGGTGCGATAAGTAAACATAACTTAAAATTATCTATCTATCTATATCGTTCTTTTGGTCATCCTTGCAAGGATATCACATAAGTACAGCATGAAAATAAAGCATTATTATCGGATCCGGACAAAAGTCAAAATTTACAAGGAAACGACTTAAAGATGTAAGTCAATATAAATAAGCGTGTTAATATCGAGAAATATTATAAATCAAAATAATGTTTCACATATTTTATATATTTAAAATAGTAATACATTACTTGTTATATTTAACAAGACATTGATTGAATAAATCAAGCAAGTCATAAATGTAATGTATCCATCACAATAATACTCAACATCTAAAAGTATCATACAAACAAAATTCCATACACTAAAAGAGGAATCAATAAATCTTAAAAATTAAGTGTTGAAATGGATAACCTATAACAAATTGTAGACAAAAAAAAACTGTTATAATTCTATTAATGTTTATATAATGTAATGGTGGTAAATGTCAGTATTTAATGGCAGACTGCCACATTAATAAATGTATTTATTTAGATCTTTGTTGTGCGCTATAGAAGTTTGATTTCGTAATATATATTAATCAATCCTTGATCAACTTTTGACTTCTTATAACTTAACGAATATATCGCTGATAAAAAAATATAAAATACCAAAACATATACCTATTATTCTTATAAAAAAAATCTTAATAAAATTTTATTTTAAAAACAATATCTTAATTTCCATTGCGAAAAAACAATATAAGTACTAATTTTCAATAATGTAATGTAGTATACAGCTCTACGATCATACAAATACAAACAGTTAACGTTGTATTATACATCCTTATTATATTTATGAGAGAAAACTTTATATTATATTAAATTTAAAATTTTGCCACATACCATCTGCATTCTTTATGTCTTCACTTATCAAGACCTATGGATGTATCATTAAGCACTTACAAAACCCTAGATTCCTTTCATGAGAGAACCTAAAGAATTCCTTCTGTAAATACGAAAAAAGCCCAAATTTCGTCCAACGAGCGAGTATTATCGCGTCGTGCATTTTTAAACATGTCCGGTCATTTCTGAATAATATACTATATTAACTCCCTTTCCATCGTAATTCTGAGTTCCAAATGTAATTGAGTTGGAATGATTCAAATGTAAATGTAGTAAATGATATTTCTCGGTGTGAAAAAGAATTTATATTTAAAGGAAAAAACAAAATTGTAAAAAAAAAATACTAACTAATGTACAATACCTAACATTTGACTACCTATGCTAGATTTATTAGTAACTGATTGTAATCTATTTTGTTTTTATATTACTATATTATATTACTATAACGTTTAAATATTTATTGAAAGTCTTATCGTTGGTTTGAGCTCAAAATCTGATGATAAGGTTCTAAAAAGTCGAAGAAAAAGACATATTTAGAAAATGTATAAAAATTTGAACGCAGCGAGATTTGAACCCGAGCCTCTTGAAAAACGTGCAAGCGCTCTGACCGCTAAGCCATGCGTTCGACATCCAGCTACGTCGAAATTCTTATACGCTTATTACAACTTATATTTGTTGTTAGCAATCCTGTAGAGAGATTTTTACAAACAATTGTTCGTCGAATCTATAATCTTTTCAACTTCCATACAGATTGTGCCTACCATACAGACCTGCCAGTTGGAAAGTGTATTGTAATTGAATATCAGGATATGCCGATCACCGTAACTAATGTGGGATATGAAAAGGTATCTTAGAATAACTTTACTAATGCACATTTGCTGTGTAATATGATTCTAGGTCGGTCGAATTTATTTCTGTGCGAATTCATTCTCAGTAATACATAGTTGATTTTTAGTAACTAGAAACATAATGTAACAAAACTGAATATAAGATGCTATTATGGTAGAATTGTAAATTGTCGTATGTAGGTTCATTTTAAAATAAAAGAATACTTTTAATATTAAATATATTTTTATTAACGGATGGCTCTAGGTTCGATCCCAATTCGGGGAAATGTTAATATTAAAATTGTTTTTATTGCCTTGGTCTGGTAAGGCAATGTGCGGCTCGCTGATTGGATGAAAAACAGAGAACGATAATCTTAGTTCCACCAAGCTCTATATCAGCGAAACAATTAAAAAATAATAAGCATTTCTAACGAGACGTTATAAAAATGTGCCATTTGGTAGTTATAATAAAATGGATCGTATTTTTTTATGGGCAAAATCATATTTTTTTGCGAGCGCGATCTCACATAAAAACTAACAATACTGTTCTATCAACCACGCAAGCAGTTTTCCCTAAACTGGAGTCATTTTCATACAGGTTTTTCTTATTTTCACGCCTCGCAAATTACCATAGGGTGGTGCTATGTCAGGTTTATAGTACATTTTTAAAATAAAACACAAGCTTTTTCTTTAATGGATAATCTCGGTATGGATAAAAAGTGGAGAACAATGAGGTCTTTAAAAACTTCGACCTATCTAGAAAAGTATTTTTTTCGAGATGCAATAATTTAATAAGTACGATCTCAAGACAAGTAGGAAGTGGAGGACGTGAAAAGATTTTCACAAGGTTCGGCCAAATTAAGAATACACAAATATGACTTCATAGTTTTTAGTAACTGACTATTATTTTCTGATATTTGCTATTTAATCCATTTCCAAAACCAACAAACTTTAAAGTTTAAACTATTCAACCAAAATAAATAAGGACGGAAGATATATCCTTATGTATATCAGTGAGAGGAGAAGTAAAACTTATAACTTAGAATTAGTATTACAATTTGAAATTTCATATATTTAAATGGAAACTATAAATGTCAACCTGGGTTTACATCTATTGACTTAAAAAATTATATGCTACGACATACGACTATTGACACTACGCGTTTAGTGACCATAACGCAAGTGCCATGATTTTTGTTCAAAAAGTGCCCAAAAAGTGCTCAAAGCACCTAAAGAAGAGTTTTCACTAAAAAATAGATTTACAAGCATCTCTTAATTTAAAAAGACTTAATTATATTTTTAATGAGAAAGCTGTTTAAAGGTCATAGAAACGATTAAGGCTCGATCAAAGTATAAATAAAATTTAGTAAATATTCTATCAAAAACATTCGCCGTGTTTAAAAAACGGCGTCCATCATTTCGGACGGGTATTAAATGTTCACAAGATAAATTGTATTTGTATAGAAAAAATATCGATCGTGATGATTAGTGCGTTAAGTCGTCGAAGTTTCATTTATAATAGATAAGTATAACAAATTAGTTTATTTTACAAACTAAAAGAAACTTGATTAAAATTATATTATTTTCTATTTATTATATTTTCATCAGATCCGAATACGTGCACAAATTTTGCAAGGACATATGACGGCAATAAGTGGGTAAAAATAGTATTGTAAGATTTTAATACATTGCTTGTTATCTAAAGATACAGGTTTTGGGGTTCAATTTCCACTTCAGAGTATATCTAAATTTAAAATATTTTCATTACTCCAGTCTAGTTGCAGACAACGTGGCGTTGACATCTCCATATATCCTACAAGACCCAAAAGACACGACGACAAGTCAAATTATTTAATATATATATATATATTTTAGGTAACACCTAGGTTCTCTCGACCAAACGAGTGAAGTTGCTTTTTCGATTTTTTAATTTATCTTGTTGCCCATTATCAGTTTTACGCTTTATTCCGCATGTCATGGTAGTCAGAGAAAACATAGCGTCAAAACACTCCGTTCTCCACTTTCCAGCAGAATCCGAGACATTGCGTTTTGAGGAGCGGTGCTTTATTTTGTCACCAGAGTAGAAAATGAAAATAAATTAAATATAATCATTCCACCAAAATCTAGATTATACTTTCATTTCGACGCTACGCGACAGTGAATACATTAATTAATTAATCTGTTAAGAATGTCTTAGATTTCAAAATAACTTTCAAAATATTTCGTAATACAAATTAAAAGTCAAAAATACAAAAAAGAGCTAATATTTTTTAAAGCATATGGACGGTAATAAGTAAATACCACAATATAGCTGGTACCATTTGTAAAAAACTATTATTTAACAGCCTTCCATTGCAAACGAGAATAGTAGTGAGTTCGATTCCCATGGTGGAACGATCCTATTTCTCTGAGGAATGTAACGCGTGTTACGTTTCGTGACTCAACGTAATATGTCTAATGCGTTAAGTGGACAACGGAGTGTTTTAACGTTAGGTTTTGCGAAATATGGATTTTACAAAATAACTGCTTTTCTATCTCCTGCCCAGACGTTTCGGTTTCTTGTCTGTCAGTCACTTTACTAGTTTACATATATAGATTATAATAATTAGCAGGTATTCGGCAGGTTGCTTACCCTAGTCCTGGATCCGACCTACTCCGTGTGTATTGAAACCACAACCATCGCGTTTAAGGTCAATCATGATCCCACTAATAATTAATTAAATATACTACCACTAATAATATATATATATATACAAATTACTCAAGTAATCATTTAATATTGAAATAAAAATAACAAATAACTAAGAACTATTTCAATTATAATAAAACAAATAATAAACACCATTCTTAAAACAAAGCATTTACTATATTATAATACAACATATAAATATATATATAGTTACAAAGTTACTCTTGTATACGCCGCCGTATCTCGAACAGATTCAATTAAAAACTTCGTTGGTAATGTCATTGAATGGCTTATGTTGCCGTCGTCGTGTTAATACCTACATTTTACCATTATTCGCACCAATTTCACTTTATATTAGCCTTTAATAACTTTTTATCTGGATTAAGAGGAAGTAATTTAAAAATGTAGAATACTTTTAAAT
>JAOYRR010000647.1:0-33381 GCA_038994665.1 Podotricha telesiphe
CGTCTTGTCCACTGTCACCAGCCTCTTCATACATGTCCTCCGGAGGGTCCTCATGCTTTTACCGTGGCGTTTTTCTTAAATTAACCTATTTCAATGTTTCTTTTCTGTAGTATATTTAGTTTAGAATAGTAGAATTCTTGCAGTTGTATGTAAATATATCTTGCCTAGTAATTAATAAATCCATACTTAATATACAATGTTCTCGTACTTAAGTTTGTGTATATGGATGATCATCACATAGGTGAAAACACAGAAAATGGACGTGATTCAAAACTACAGAAGCAAACATTAGTAGAATAAAATGTTATAAAAAAACGAAAGCTAATATTGATAATATTGAGGTGCCGCAGTGGACTGCAAATACGATTGGTTGTGGGTTCGATTCCGACTCGGAGGAATAGTTATATTTTAAATACTTTAATTGCTTTGCTTTAGTGCCTAAGAAAAAAGCGTGGCGTTGAGCTCCACCACTCAATACGTAATGTCTCGATTTCGGGCGAAAAGTGAAGAACGGAGTGTCTTGACACTAGGTTCTCTCTGACACCCTGCTTTGCGGGTAAAAGTGTGCAGCTTTTGATTTTAAATTAACAAATACTGTTATTATTATATATAACTTCACATTATATATAACTTCCTATTCTCAATATACTTGTTAGCGAAATTAAAACACTTAAAATGTTAAACATAACTTAACATATAAACTTAAAAAATACAAGTGTCAATATGCTTATAAAAATCACTAGCTTCATGCGTGATCCAGTAAATATGAGTAGTGCCTCTAAAGACTCGAACTTACAACCAATGCGTAAAGAAAAATACAAACTGCGCTACAATCATATATATATTAAAAAAAAAACATACCAAAATGCAAAGTCCACTTGCTTGTAGTGTTAGTTAGTGAAATGACGTTTTTGGGAGCTGTGATAATGAATTAATGGGGCATGAGACACGTGCGTTGTATTCATACCGTAATCTTTCATTGTTTCATTGTTATTGTGGAAATCGTAGTGAAGTGGCAAAGTGGATGATCACAAATGCGAGGCGATAGTTGTGGGTTCGTTCAAATTATAAATTTTCCCTTTTCGCAGAGAAAGGAATCTTCCCTTTCCCTGCATTATACCTATACCTATGTATTTCGTACTAATTTAGTACAAAATTGAGGATATATACGGTAACGTCGTCTTTATTGCCATTGTTTATGACGTTCAAGGTGCTCCTATATCTTAATGTATGAGTAATTATTTTAAATACTAAGTTAAGAACTTCAAATATACTTTTAATTGTATGTTTAATAGCTAATTATCTTCATAAGAACAGAATGCGATTCTTTAAAATGTATTTAATTTTAGAATACCATCTTGACTCTTTTTCCCGCATAGCAAAGTAGTCAACATGAATCCACATTCCGACTGGACCAGAGTCGGGCAGAAATCGGAGCACGGAGTGTCTTGTCACTAATTTCTCTATGCCTTCCCTGCTAGGCGGGAAAATGAATAAACATTAAAAAAAGAAATAAAGATAAAAAAAAGATAAAAAAATTATTGCACACACACATAAAACAGAAAATATAAGAAATGAAAATAATATTAAGTTATTTTTTTATTATCAAAACCGCTTACTTGGTACAGTATATAACTAAAGTCGCAGTGAAAAGTTGATACATTATTATCACACTAGTTATAATTATTAAAGAGTCGAATAAATTACAAAAATTGCCCCTGACTCGTAACTAAGGTCCTGTCTGTACTGTCTATAGTCTACATTTATAAGTTTCCTATTTTTTTATTTGATTTTTAAAACTTCAATTTAAGAGATATAAACTACTTCTTTTCAGTTTCACTCTTCATTCCCCATGGCAGCATATTAATAGGCTGAACGAACCAACGCACGCCAGATAAACGAATTATCACAACAGAGTAATTAAATAATTTAATTATATATATAATTGTTATCCTGAGCGGGAATCGAACCCACAACCATCGCGCTTATAAGTACTAAGTAAACTAAACTAGGAGAACTAGGCAAAGGTAGAACACCTGTAAGTACAGAACGCAAATAGAGGCATCAGTGGAATCTATTTATTTTACGTACAATTGTAATCTATTTATACTATAATAAAACAGTAAAATGTTGTCTGAACATTGAATATATTTGCGAAATAAAATTTAGTGGGATGTTAAAACAGTAATAGAATATGATTCTTTGCATTTTAAAATTTTCGTCTTTGTGTTGGTCTGTTTGTGTCCCAAACATCTTCGTAAATTCTGGACCGATTTGAATAAAACTTTTTTGTTATATACCTTTCAAGCCTCGTCAGTACTAAGGGCATAACAGATATCGAAGAGTGAAACACCTGATGTAGAATCTACAAAATAGCAAATGTCTCAATAACAAAAAATACTCAACTTGTTAGGCATTATCCATTGTCATATAGCAATAAAATATCTGGAAAATCTGACGACTATTCAGTAGTAACTATAAGAAATAAGTCAATGCTGCATTATTAAAAGTTATGTTTATAGTAGTTTGATGGGCAGTTTCCGCAAAGAAATAAAATTCATTAAGCTTTCCGGTAGCGTCTGACTGTAATCGCGATAGTTGTGGGTTCGATTCCCACTCGAGGGAATGGTTGAATAAATATAACCTTTCCATAAAGTAAGTAATTGTTTTCGTTTCTCTATTGTAAGAATAAATGGGCGTTGCATTTCGGCGAACAACGAATCTCGAATTGGAGCGTCTCGTGAAGAGAGAAAAGGCTTAAGCTGAAAGAAATATTACAATCGTCTTAAATATTTGATTTGTAAGTTTAAAAGACAAGAATTAATAAAAATTTTGGCCCAAGTTTCAATTTCATCAGTATTTTGTTCTATAAGTGGTAGTAGTGTTTTTGTTTATGAGTTATAAATTTCAATTTTGAATATAATATGAAATAAAATGAAGTGAATGCTGCTATCTATGATATGCTATAAATGTTCAAACATTGTTAAAAATTAGAGAATAGTGTTGGAAACTGATGCTGATGCCTGTGTTATAGAGTACAGTACACTGCTGCTATTTATATAATATTATATATAATGTAACCGGAAGTCTGTAAATGTGCTATATACAGTTAGAATGGTAATTTAAAATTATATAAAGTATATATATATAATACTTTATAATATAATAATTTAATCACATACGGGAGAAATTACTAGATTTTATTAAATTAACACTACACACACATTAATAATTAATAAACATTGTTTAAAATCGCACCCATCCAACCCAGCGTCAGTCAGATGCTGTCCCATTGCGCCGCGATGGATAATTTACAATTATAAAATATGACCTATAAAAAACCATAAGCTTTCTGCGTGATCGCATAAATGAATAATGCCCCCAGCCCCCAGAGAAATGTCCGATCGTCACAATACTCAAATTATATCAAAATAATTATATTAGAAACGCCAAGGCCTGTTGACTATAGTGTTATATAGGTGGTTAATGAATAAGTGAAATTTTTGGAGCTGTGATAACAAATTTATGAAGCATGATACACGTGTATAATATACAACTAGCGAGCTAGACTTCGCGTGGAGTTTTAAAATAAAAGAAGCCTGAGCTAATAAGTTCTTGGATTTTCACAATTATTACACATTTTTATATGAAACTGAAAATATTGGTATTCGGAAATACATTTAAGAACATGACGTTTCGAACACTTTACAGTAGTCCGTGCTCACAGGTAGACTGAGGTGGCATTTGTCTGTCATTCGATACAATTATTATATCAAACTACCGCCAACGATTAAGAAGTCGAAAAAACTAAGAAGTTTCCTCGCGTACTGCCCTGGATTCTTGCAGAATGAGCTGACTGTATCTTGCTCTCTGGTGTGATCAGATTGAGACTTCAAAGTTTTCAGTATTGGGTCCCAGGTGGTAGAAAGTTTCCAACCGTCTTATTTATTAAAATTAGTGTATTTTTGTATTTCAATAGCTTGGATGTATCATCCTTTGATCATCATCCTTATATATATAGGATATATATGGGTTTATCCGTTGTAAAATCACACACAGCTGACTTCGATACACGCTCATTCTTGATTTTGGAGATGTGTTGCTTTACCCTTATACCGATGCTCCTCTTTGTTTGACCAATGTAAGATAAGCAACAGTCTAGTTACAAGTACAATCTAGTTTGTATATATAAGCCTGACCTACTCCTTATTACGTGAGCTATATGCTGGTTAAAGTCCCGTCGAAACCGTCCCAGTGATAAGCCGGAACAAACATACAGACAAACAAAAATTGCCAAAGAAAATATTGTGGAACAAGTACCGTGTATATATTTGTATATAGTAAAATAAACATACATGTATTTAGTAAATAGTGGTTATTTTAACATTACAAACAGATATTCCAATTTCATTCATTTGTATAGATTAACTCTTGAACGAGTTCTGTCACTGAACACACACTGTCTTGAATTCCGGCGGTAAGCGTAGAGCGGAGTGTCATGTCACTAAGTTCTCTTTGCCTAGCCTGCTACGCTCAAAAAGCATATTTTATCGTAAGTCGATTCATATTCGGCCTCCGCAAAGATGATCAACCCAGTTTCGTGTTAAGCTGGCTAAGTGGCTTACCAAACGTTTACGCAGGGCTACTTCTCGCTTTCCTGTACTGTGTGTTATTGAGTCTACAGCTCCTTCTTACTTAAAGGAGAAATTTCATTTCGAAAATGCAGTTTAATCATCGCGCAAATAAACGCTACGCATTCCTGTACACAAAACAAAATTCTCTGAATTGTCTTTTACAGTTCAATCGATGAATTTGTGGAACAACTTACCTTTTTAAAAATAGTCGTCTGGCAAAATCATTAATGTCTCAAAAATATTTTATACTATCCAAATATTTTTCAAGTGAATCTAGCGACATTTAGCATTTTTGGTGGGATTTATTTAATGGATTCGCGTCACCGATCTATAATATTATGAGTAAGCAAATGCAGACCCCATATAATACTGGAGATATATCCGTGGCGTCGTCGTAATTTCCGGTTTTCGCGACTTTCAATTACTTATATCGCACATTAAGTTATAGGAGCTATATCTTATTGTACGATATAAATTAAAAGAATCTGGATGCATTTTGTTTTACCAGATCGAGAAATAAAAATATTTTAAACAATTCAAGAGAGCCGCTTGGGCCTTGGTAGATATCAGTATCGGTGATACTGGAGGAATGTCTTGTACAGAGTATGAGGCACCTTCTTTCTGCCAGCCCCACTATGTGTACCTCACCAGATATAAAGTATGAAAGTGAGTATATAAAGTATGTAAATGAGACACAAAATTTCTACAATGAAAACAATTTAATTACGACTTTTAATTATTTTACTGATACTTATATTTGATGAAGACGAGAAAGATAGGAATTTTTTAAAAAATTAATTGAAAAAAATAATTCTGAACATTTTCTTGCTTCTAATGACACTTATCATGCGGGATACAATCACCATCATCATTTCTAACGTAGCCGTCTCTGCAGTAGCATCCGCTGCGACAGTTGCCTATGCAGATCGGGTGAGGGTTGTGGCAGGTCTTGTCGCAGGTGCCACAACTCTTGAACTCTTGGTTCGATCCGCATCCTAGAAACAAATATATATATAAGTACATTTTTACTAAATCCACTAAAATATCTTTGAATGACAGTTTTCATTATTATAAGTGTTTTGTTTTAAATGATAACTTCCTAGGGAGGAGCGAGATGTAACCGCCTACTGTAAGGAATAGTCTATGAATATATATCAATAACACGATAGCCAACACAATAATAATATTTAAAAATATACTCACGACTCTGAGCAGTCGCAGCTGCTATCACCATGCACAGTACTACCAACACGAGAGTCTTCCTCGACATTGTCTTCGAGTGAATTCAGAACAGTACTGCATACTGCCTGCTGTACACGCTCCTTATAAAGTGATTGCTTTGGAGTTTTTTGCGTACCTCTGTACTAATGAATTTAATTTACTGAAGGTTTTTGTTACTAACTATAATCTAAAATAATTTTAATAATATTCAGTGCAATTTCATATATTGTTCCCGCATGAATCAGTATAAGCAGATGCCAGAGGGGCCTTGTATTCAAATATTAAGACAATTTTACCGTCACTTTTGGCGTACTAGGCGGAAAAAAATAAGCAGCTAGCATTAAAAAGAAAATACAAAATTAAAAGATGACCTCTCCGGTGGGGAATCGAACCCCGGTCTCCCGCGTGACAGGCGGGGATACTGACCACTATACTACCGAAGATCTGTGTACTTTAGAGCAAAAATCAAGACAACATTCAACGTAAATGTATTTTATTTTAATAATAATACTAAAAATAGTTTTATTTCCCACCTAAATCTTAATACCGATTTATTCTCATTCTTAACCTAATTTAAACAATACAGTAATATTTCAATGCATGAAAAATTTCATTTTATTGCTTTAAATAACGTTGAGAATAACTTTTTGGAATAAGTAAAAGCTAAAATTACCTACTGTAAGCTTGAGATATACTAATTCCATAGTACTTGATTTTGACGATTTATCCAGCGTTTACAATGTAAGCGATTGAATATATGTTTTTACGAAAAAGCTTTGAAACTTTCAACTTTTCTGTACTATAATTCTTACAACAGCTTCACACTCAATCAATCAATTAAACTCAAAGATAATGCGGATTGAGTGGCGGCACTCAACGCCGCGTTTTCCCTTAAACGCCACAGCGGGAAATGAAAATATTTTATATAAACGCTGTTTCACTGAGCACGGTGGCTTTTATAATACATTTGTATTATACATATATATTTCCTTTTTATATCACTCTTTTAATGAAGAAGAAGAAGAAAATCCCCCGAGTAGGAATCGAAACCAGTACCAATCTCGTTTGCAGTCAGATTCTTTCTGCTACGCCACGATGGCCTCATTAGGCCTAATAAACAAAATATATAAAAAAAAGTACAGTGGGTGGCGTACGAACAACATGGCCAGAGGGCCTAGCCTTGGTACCTTCCCCCCTCTCCCGTGTTTTTTGCACTATGATACAAAGTCATGGATAGTATAGGGGTCAATATCCCCTCTGCCTGTTCGATCCTCGCCGGAGAGATCTTTATTAATTTTGTAATTTTCTTTAATATTAATTATATTTCTGCTGCTTTGTCTTTGCAATTTATTACTAAGGCCCCTCTAGTATCTGCATACCCTGTTCATTGCGGGAACAATATATGAGAAGTTGCATTGAATAAAATTAAATATATTTTAGATTCTTAATTAGTAAAAAAAAGCCTACATTGAAATTAAGTCGTTAAAACCGAGATTTGCAAAAACTCTAAAACAATCACTTTATAAGGAGCGTGTACAGCAGGCAGTATGCAGTACTGTTCTGAATTCACGCGAAGACAATGTCGAGGAAGACTCTTGTGTTGGTAGTACTGTGCATGGTGATAGCAGCTGCGACTGCTCAGAGTCGTGAGTATATTTTTAAATATTATTTTTATGTTGGCTCTCGTATTATTGATATATCGTCATAGACTATTCCTTACAGTAGAGGGTTACATCTCGTTCCTCCCTAATATGTTATTATTTTAAAAACTTCACTTATAATAATGAAAACTGTCATTCAAAGATCTTTTAGTGGATTTAGTAAACATATACTCATATACATATTTGTTTCTAGGATGCGGATCGAACCAAGAGTTCAAGAGTTGTGGCACCTGCGACAAGACCTGCCACAACCCTCACCCGATCTGCATAGGCAACTGCCGCAGCGGATGCTACTGCAGAGACGGCTACGTTAGAAATGATGATGGTGATTGTATCCCGCATGATAAGTGTCATTAGAAACAAGAAAATGCTCAGAATTGTTTTTCTATGTAATTTTCTTTCTTTTCTATTTTCCTCGTCTTCATCAAATGTAACGTGTGTAGTCATCGTCGCAATTAAATTGTTTTCATTCTGTAGAAATTTTGTGTCTCATTTACATACTTTATATCTGGCGGAAACATATGGCATCGTGGATATAGACGCTGGTGTGTTGATTAAGGAGCAAATAAATACTTTCACACTAGCTTTTTACATCATTCAAATGACCTTGTCTGGATTAGTATTCGCTCATAGACTGTCTCTTCTTATGTTACACACCTTCCTCTCATATTATGTTCCTTTGAGTAAACTCATACCATCAACCAATCGCGTTTACAGTCAGACGGTGTCCCACTGCGCTAAAATGGCCTCTAATATATAGTTAGGAAGAAGCGCACTCTAGTCGTTAGTAGAAAATAAGTTATTAAAATATATATATATATATATATATATATATATATATATATATATATATATATATATATATATATATATATATATATATATATATATATATATATATATATATATATATATACTGCTCTTCATATCTTCAGAGTTGTTATTTTTATTATTTTTGCACGGGTCGTGTTTTCAATACAACGCTTAGTCTTCTGATATCAACAATGTTTATTATTTATTTATTATTTACATTACTTACTTATTATTTATAATTGTGCGCCATATTATATTTTCTGGAATGATATGCTACTACCTGTTAGTTAAACAGAAATAAATAAAATAGCATTGATAATAACAACAATTTAGTTAAAGGCTATTTATTATACACAGTTTATAACTCCAGGCCTGAAAAGAATGATATGTCATATTTTTTATTGATTAAAAGAGTATTTGAGCTAGCGAGCTTAAAATACATTTCGCTAAAAAAAATACTCTTTTAGTCAATTAAAATATGACAAATATCATATTCCTCTTTTCAGATTTTTTTTGTAAAGTGGGTTGCGAATGTTTTCTTCACATATTGGTATAATAAATAGCCTTTAACTAAATTGTTGTTGGTATCAATATATATTTTATTTATTTCTGTTTAATTTGTATGATAATTAGCGTTTGTGAGCGCGCGTCTCTAGACTCCGGAAAGTATAATGCTAATATTGCTAATTATATATAAATAATAAGTAAGTAATGTAAATAATAAAAATAAATAATAAACATTGTTGTTATCAGAGATAAAAAATAAGCGTTGTATTGAAGAACTTACGACCCGTGCAAAATAATAATATAACAATATATAGTCGATATAAGTGGAAAAGAACAGTATATATATATATATATATATATATATATATACTAATATTATAAGCGCGAAAGTTTGTGAGGATGTTCGTTACTCTTTCACGTAAAAACAACAGAATGGATTTTAATGAAACTTTACAATAATATAGCCATGCTACTGTGAACAACACATAAAAAGGCTACAAGTTATAAAGACATTGTCCAATTGAATTGACCAAAATATCAAGTAAGTATCTTATGTTCAAGCCATTAAAGCCAGAATAGTGAACCATTTTAGTCAATAAATTAATATGGTAGTTAGATAATGTAGTCGCTTCCCTGTATTTAAAGTAGATATAATGTCTTTCACGGGTTTTATATATAACATATTATATATATATATATATATCTATCAATGTAATAGAACCCAAAATAGTTAATTTTTAATTTTATTGTCTTTTTTGTCTGTGCATTTGTGCACGCTAATTTCAGAAACGGCTTAATGATTTTAATGCAGATATCAGTATTGTTTTGGCAAACTTCCCTTCACATTAACGACTATTTTATTTCAATCGGTTCATAAATAAAAAAGTGACATTCGTTTAAATTATAAATTTAAGTACTGTATATACTGGCGGGCAAAAGGATGAAAGAGTTAAATTGTGTAATTTTCGCAGGCGAAGCCGCGGGTTGGTCGCTAGTAAATATATATATATATATATATATATATATTATAGTACCATACAAATCTATACAGTGAGATAAATTTGTAACTTCACTAAATAATATATCTGATATTGAGAATTAGAAGTTATATATAATGTAGATTACACTCACATTTTATTTGAGGTGTGTCGTTATTATGCGGAGGGTGCTTGAGGCAGAGTGTCCTAATTACTAAGTTACACCAACGACATATCAAACACTGAACCGTGAGATGGCATCCCGCTTTTTCCCGCATAGCAGGGTGTCAGAGAGAACCTAGTGTCAATACACTCCGTTCTAAAAAGACATATTTAGAAAACGTATAAAAATTTAAACGCCGCGCGATTTGAACCCGCGCCTCTTGAAACCCGTTCAAGCACTCTGACCGCTAAGCCATCCGTTCTACATCCAGTTACGTTGAAATTCTTATACGCTTATTACAACTTATATTTGTTGTTAGCATCTCTGTAGAGAGATTTTTACAAATTTCTGCTACCCAAAGATTATTCTACGAGCAATCGTTTGGCAAGAGAGAATGCTATTTATTAAATATATATATTTTTAACCATGCGCTTTTTTTAGGTACCAAAGTAAGAAATTGTAAATATGACCATTTCTCCGGGTGGGAATCGACCCACATCCAATCTAGTTTACAGTGAGACGTTGTCCCAATACTCCACGATGGCCTCTACATTACTAAATTGTAAGTAATTCTTAAATTATTTTTGGATATTATATAGCCAGTATAATAAAACTATAGTAGTATAAATAATAATTAAAGAACCAACAAAACAAACGTACAATTTCCTTTTTAGTTGACTTTTTTATTTAAAAAAACAGTTAATGTGCTAATGCTCAACTAACACAATTATGCAAATAGCTTTATAGCATGTTTGTTTATTTCAAATTACATAGACAATACAAAAAAAAGTAATAAAACTGTTATGATACTAATGACGTGTTTCCTTATAGTCGTCGTAGTTTGTACGATTTCAAGATATCAAATTTTGTATCTAAATTAGATGTCTAATTGGAATTGGTCAGAAAAACGCCACGGTAAAAGCACGAGGACCCTCCGGAGGACATGTACGAAGAGGCTGATGAGAGTCTATGCGGGGACTGGAGCGTTTGTCGCTCCGTTCTCCCCGACTCTCCCCCCAGGGATAAAGCGTGAAACGACTAATACTGTAGAGTACAATCAAACAGAGAACCTTCTTTGTTGGTGTTGGTGGTTGGTTTTTCAAGTTATACAGCAGTCTTCGGTAGTATAGTGATCAGTATCCCCGCCTGTCACGCGGGAGAACGGGGTTCGATTCCCCGCCGGAGAGATTGTTTTGTTATTTTCTTTCGTTATTTTTTTCCCAATTTTATCTATTATAGGTCTTTCATATCTATACACAAGATATTCGTTATTAAATACGTTCATTTTGTTTTTGTACGGTACGGTACGATACTGACATTTTTGTACGGACGGACACTTTAGGTTACAGTATTAAAGTTTCCGCAGAAATTCCTAATTATTTCTGGAAATAAATACAGACTATGTTACTCAGTGAAAATGTAGCTTTCTGAAGGTGAAAGAAATTTTAAAATTGGTCTAGTATATTATTAAATCCAATTAAACAAACAAACAAGACATTCCCTCTTTGTAATATTAGTCTATAGGCGAATGCCAATCTAACGGGGTGTTTTTCCGTCAGTCAGTATTTGAATAGGTGACTACCTCGGAACACCACGACATATTAGTTTCTATTTTGCTAATATTTTAAGAATGTTTATATTTAGTTCTTGGAAATTAAGTTTGATCTTATTCAATTAATGTATACTATTATATTGTATATGGTAAGAATACCACGAGATATTAGTTTCTATAAATATCAATCCTAGGCGGTCACCTATCCAAGTACTTAGCTGATGAGACAAGAACCGGTGTGTGCCTCGTGTTATGGACGCTGGTGTTACTTAAAAGCCAACAAACACTAGCCGCATCATTCAAACACCTCGTCAGATTCGCATTCGCCTGTAGACTGTTCTATGTTGCATCATCTCTCATATATTGTTCCTTGGAGTGGGAATCAAACCAACAAACCACTGCGCTAAGATGGCCTTTAAAAGACGATTAGTAAGAAGCGCACTCTGTTCATTTATAGAAAAATAAGATATTAAAATTTATATTTAAAAAGTAATATGAACAATTACTTAGTATTTAAAAGAATTATTTATATCATACATTAAGATATAGGATCACCTTGAAAGTCATGACAAAACGGAATAACGACGGCGTTACAGATATATCTTAAATTATATATGGGAGCTGCTACATTTGCTTTCTTATAATATTATGATTTCAACTCAGTTTTTTTTTTGTTTTATTTTAGAACTCCACGCGAAGTCGCGGGTGCAGCTAGTTGTAGATAATATACGTGTCTCAGTGTTCTCATTATATAACCCAACAATATTAATGTTTTCTTTATGATGTCCTCTAAATCCTACTAATATTATAAACGCGAAAGCTTGTAAGGATGTTTGTTACTCTTTCACGTAAAAACTACTGTATGGATTTTAATGAAACTTTGCAATAATATAGCTTATACATCAGAATAACACATAGGCTACAAGTTATAAAGACATTGTGTGAATTAACAAAAATATCAAATAAGTATCTTATGTTCAAGCCATTAAAGCCAGAATAGTGAACCATTTTAGTCACTAAATTAATATTATGGTATATATATGCTAAATGCATATGTATACACGATACCACGATATACCAGAATATTATTTTTTGCTATTTTTGTGTCTGTCAGTCTGTTTGTTCCGGCTAATCTCTAGAACGGCTACACCGATTTTGACGGGGCTTTCACTGGCAAATAGCTGATTTAAGATCTCCACGCAGACAAAGTCGCGGGCACAGCTAGTATGGTATAAAACTTAATCTGCTATCTAATAAGATCTCAGGATCCCTGATTTGGTTCACTATTTCTGAATACACTTTTCGAGAAAAACTGAGATGGACTTATAAAAACTCTACGCTGCACTGACTGAAGCACAGTTAACTTAGGGAAAGAAATTACTAAAAAAAAAAATTTCTAATTTGTTTTAATATTTGATAAAATAAAATATTAGTATAATGGTTAGCAGTATCCCTGCCCGTCACGAAGTAGACCGGGGTTCGATTCCCCGTGAGTCCTTTTTGTTATTTTTTTTTACTTTTTTTTCAAATGTAGATGTAGAATACGTAACTAATAAATCGTCTCAATTAGTTTTAATTTGTCTATATTTATTTAGATCCCGCATATGTCTGTCCATATTTCGTTGATAACTCTTCTCTTAGCGTTCTCCAACACTCCAAAGGAGTCTCCGGTTTTTATTTGGTGGTTACTACAATTGTGCGGTTTCTATCAGTCACACAGTTACTAACAAATTACACCATCACTTACAAGCACCTTTAGCTTTTCCACTTTGCTTTCGAGTACTTTTCTTCCCCTAACCATCACCAGCGACCCCTCATCTCCAGCAACCGAGCACACACAGGTTCTCGCCTCATCATAGAAGTTATGCAACGTGGGGCGCGATTAGTACTTGGATAGGTGAAATTAACTTTGAACCTAATCAACTAATATATATATTAGTGGGTTAAATTGGGTCTGTGAAGCGGGAAAAAGTGTGAAGGAGGTTATTATCACTCCCTTAATAATGCCTTTATATCTTACGATACATAGTAAATATATTATATTATGTATCGTGTGAAGCCAGAGCCACTGCTTCACCAGATTAAGGTCGTGTACAAGCTTTGAGGTATTAATTTTCAGCCAGCCCGACCATATATAAGGTATGAAAGTGAGTATAAATAAATGAGACACAAAATACTAAAGAAAAATACAATTTTATTACGATTTCTAATAATTGCAATTACATATGAGGCGGGCAGGAAGAGTGGTAAAATAATTCTAAACATTTTCTTGCTTCTAATGACACTTTATCATACGCGGGATACAATCACCATCGCATCATTTCCTAACGTAGCCGTCTCTGCAGTAGCATCCACTGCGACAGTTGCCTATGCAGATCGGGTGAGGGTTGTGGCAGGTCTTGTCGCAGGTGCACAACTCTTGAACTCTTGGTTGCGTCAAATACACAAACAAATATGTATATAAGTACTGTTTGTTGTTAATAACGAGAAGCAATTAGGAAATTTGTCAATTTCTAGTAAAAGAACTTGGCCTAACTATTTAGTTAGGCCAAGTATTTAAAATGCAGCATTGTGCAGAAGTTAAATATGCGAAGAGTAGAGAGTGGAGACTTATCCTTTGTTTACTAAATCCACAAAAAGATTGTTGGACGACAATTTTCGTAATGTGTTTTGTTTTAAATGATAAATTCCTGGGAGGAACGAGATGTAACCGTCTACTGTAAGCAATAGTTTTAAGCTGTTAAAGAAGAAAATAACACGATAGCCAACATAATAATAATAATATAAAATATACTCACGTCTGAGCAGTCGCAGCTGCTGTCACCATGCACAGTACTACAACACAAGAGTCTTCCTCGACATTGTCTTCGTTTGAATTCAGAACAGGACTGCATACTACCTGCTGTACGCGCTCACTTATAAACTGATTTGTAGAGTTTTTGCAATCCTCGATTCTAACGACTTGAATTTAATGTAGGTTTTTTATACTTTTACTAATGTTATTTAGTTTGCATCTGTTATTGTCCCGCATTAATCAAGAGCATAATAATGCCAGAGGTACCTTTGTATCAAATATTAAAATTTAAAATTAAACTTCATTTTGACTTTGATCACCTTGACTCCAGCAAAGCACTGTTAGCTGCAAGAAGTTGACAAAAAAAACAAAATTAAAGAAAATAAAAAATGATCTCTCCGGCGGGGAATCGCACCCCGGTCTCCCGCGTGACAGGCGGGGATACGGTACCACTACTACCGGAAGATCTGTACTTTAGAGCAAAAATCAAGACAACATTCAACGTAAATGTATTTTGTTTTAATAATAATACTAAAAATAGTTTTATTTCCTACCCGAATCTAAATTTAGATTTATTCTTAATCAAACCCTATTTTAAACAATACAGTAATATTTAATTGTTGAAAAATATCATTTTATTGCTAAAAATAGCATCGAAAATAACTTTTTGGAATAAGTAAAAGCTAAAAATGGCTTAGGAGTTCTTAGAATTCTTTCAAGGAGTTTTTTGATATTAAATATATGTTATTTACTACAAAGCTTTGAAATTTTCAACTTTTCTCTACTTAATTCTTACAACAGCTTCACACTCAATCAATCTATTCAGTCTATTTTGTAATTTACTTTATTTTTGTCGTTTCTACGCTTTTCTGCGTCTTTGCGTTTTCAAACAAAGTCTCATACCCAAATTTGCATACCCTGTTCAATGCAGGATCAGCATATTAAATTACATTGAATAAAATTAAAATACATTTTTTAGATTCTTAATTAGTATAAAAACCTACATTGAATTAAGTCGTTGTGGAACCGAGATTTGCAAAAACTCTAAAGCAATCAGTTTATAAGGAGCGCGTACAGCAGGTAGTATGCAGTACTATTCTGAATTCAAACGAAGACAATGCCGAGGAAGACTCTTGTGTTGGTAGTACTGTGTGATGGTGATAGAAGGCGACTGCTCAGGGACGTGAGTATATTTAAATATTATTATTTTGTTGGCTATCATGTTATTTCCTTGTTAAACAGTTTTAAGTATTTAGTTTGTTTTGTTAGTTTTATTAACATGAAATATAGTTATATACTGTTCCTTACATTGGGCGGTTACATCTCGTTGCTCCCTGCCCAAGAGGTTATCATTTTAAAAAGCTTCACTCATGATAATGTGACAACTGTCGTTAGAATATTTTTGTGTGGATTTAGCAAGTAAACAAATGATAAATTTCCACTCTGCACTCTCGGTATATTTAACTTCTGCACAATGCTTCATTTACTTAAACCAAGTAGTTATTATAAATTGACAAACTTCACAGCCATTCACGTGTCCTAATTGCTTTCTGCATACCAAAACATGTACTCATATATATACTTAATTTCAGGATGCGGATCGAATCAAGAGTTCAAGAGTTGTGGCTCCTGCGACAAGACCTGCCACAACCCTCACCCGATCTGTATAGGAACTGCTCCAGCGGCTGCTACTGCAGAGACGGCTACTACGTTAGAAATGAGATGGAGATTGTATCCCGCATGATAAATGTCATTAGAAGCAAGAAAATGCTGAATTGTTTTTCATGTGTAATTTTCTTTTTCTTTTCTATTTTCCTCGTCTTCATCAAATGTATCAGTGGAATAATTAAGTCGCACAAAACTGTTTCTATTTTAGGAATTCTAAACTTCATTTATACTCACTTTCATACTTTATATCTGGTCGGGCTGGCTGAAAAAAATACCTCAAAGCTTGTACACGACCTTGATCTGGTTAAACGAAATGTGTCCAGATTATTTTAATTTATACTCATAAAATAACCTCTAAAAACTAACTTAGTATCACAGAGCATCTTGCCTGATATGCTGGAAATGAAGCAATTATCACTCCCTATATATCTTACCATATACAATATAAGATAGTATACATTAATTGAATAAGATCAAACTTAATTTCAAAGAACTAAATATAAACATTCTTAAAAATATTAGCAAAATAGAAATTCAATATGTCGTGGTGTTCCGAGGTAGTCACTCATTCAAGTACCGACTGAATGTAGAAAAACAATCTTGTTAGATTGGCATTTGCCTATAGACTAATATTACATAGAGGAAATGTTTTATTTGTTTGTTTTTATTTGATTTAATAAAAATACTAGACCAATTTAAAAAAATATATACTTGACCAATATTTAAATGACTTTCACCTTCACAAAGCTTATATTTTCACTGAGTAACATGCCTTGTATTTATTTCCAGAAATAATTAGGGATTTCTGCGAAACTTTAATAGTGTAAGCTAAAGTAAACAAAAATGTCCGTATCGTATAAACAAAATGAACGTATTTAATATCGTATATTGTATATTGATATAAAAGACCATAATAGATAAAATTGGGAAAAAAAATAATGAAAGAAATGAACAAAACGATCTCTCCGGCGGGGAATCGAACCCCGGTCTCCCGCGTGACAGGCGGGGACTGACCACTATACTACCGAAGACTGCTGTATAAGTTGCAAAAAAGTAAGACAATAATCAACGTAAATGTGTTTTAATTTGTTAATAATATTAAAAATACTTCTAATTCTATTTCGAATCTATACTGGCTTAAAATATTATCTGCCTCCAAGTTAAGTGACACAAAGTGCGGCGTTCATTTTTATACATTCACCCCAGTTTTTCTTGTATGTGAAAACTGTATAGTACTTTACCAATTGATGCAGGAGTTGTATTGAAAAAAAACATTTTTATTCAATAAAAAAAATGGTCGTCTCCACACCTTCCGTCCCGAAATCAAAACACCGGTAACGTGGACGCGGGACCAAACATTTAAGAATGTACGTTACACAATATATGATTTGTACTTTAAGATACACCAACACAGAAGGTTCTCTGTTTGACTGTACTCTACAGTATCAGTCGCTTCTCGCTTTATCCCTGGGGGGAGAGTTGGGGAGAACGGAGCGACAAACGCTCCAGTCCCCGCATACTTCTTTCGTCTTGTCCACTGTCATCAGCCTCTTCGTACATGTCCTCCGGAGGGTCCTCGTTCTTTTACCGTGGCGTTTTTCTGACCAATTCCAAAAAGACATCTAATTTAGATATCATAATCTGATTTCTTGAAATCGTAAAAACTACGACGACTATAAGGAAACACGTCATGAGTATCATAAACGTTTTATTACTTTTTTTTGTATTGTATATGTAATTTGAAACGAAACAAACATGCTATAAAGCTATTTGCATAATTGTATTAGTGGAGCTTTAGCGTATTTACGGCTTTTTTTAAATGAAAAAGTCTACTACAAAGGAAAATTGTACGTTTGTTTTGTTGGTTCTTTAATTATTATTTATTGCACTACTATAGTATTATTATACTTGCTATATAATGTACAAAAAGAGTTTAAGAATAACTCACAATTCAGTAATGTAGAGGCCATCGTGGAGCATTGGGACAACGTCTCACTGCAAACTAGATTGGATGTGGGTCGATTCCCACCCGGAGAAATGGTCATAATTACAATATTTCAATTTCTTTGCTTTGGTACCTAAAAAATCGCAGCGTTGAGCTCCGCCACTCAACACATAGTTTCTCAATTTTGGGTAACACTTTAAAAAATGGTTAAAAAAAATATATATTTAATAAATAGCATTCTCTCTTGCCAAACGGTTGCTCGTAGAATAATCTTTGGGTAGCAGAAATTTGAGAATACTAATCTCTTTACAGAGATGCTAACAACAAATATAAGTTGTAATAAAGCGTAGCTAGATGTAGAACGGATGGCTTATCGGTCAGAGCGCTTGAACGGGTTTCAAGAGGCGCGGGTTCAAATCGCGCGGCGTTCAAATTTTTATACGTTTTCTAAATATGTCTTTTTAGAACGGAGTGTATTGACACTAGGTTCTCTCTGACACCCTGCTATGCGGGAAAAAGCGTGAAGCCATCTCACGGTTCAGTGTTTGATATGTCGTTGGTGTAACTTAGTAATTAGTACACTCTGCCTCAAGCACCCTCTGCATAATAACGACACACCTCAAATAAAATGAGAATGGAGAGCGGAGTGTAATCTACATTATATATAACTTCTAATTCTCAATATCAGATATATTATTTAGTGAAGTTACAAATTTATCTCACTGTATAGATTTGTATGGTACTTATAATATATATATATATATATATATACTAGCGACCAAGACGCGGCTTCGCCTGCGAAAATAACACAATAAAACTCTTTCATCCTTTCGCCCGCCAGTATATTCATTTAAATTTATAATTTAAACGAATGTCACTTTTTTATTTATGAACCGATTGAAATAAAATAGTCGTTAATGTGAAGGGAAGTTTGCCAAAACAATACTGATATCTGCATTAAAATCATTAAGCCGTTTCTGAAATTAGCGTGCACAAATGCACAGACAAAAAGACAATAAAATTAAAATTAACTATTTTGGGTTCTATTACATTGATAGATATATATAAAATATGTTTATATATGTACATGTACAGACAGCGATCACTTATATTTTTATTATATGTCGCTAGCTAGGTCTGAACCTGCCAATAACTAAACCTTGACGAATAACTAAAGCAATCTAGCTTTAAGTACAATGCCTTTTGAACAAATCGCTAATGCCTTAAAAATTTGCAAAACAGACACAACCATCATAACGTCTGCCCTCACGCGTCTGTCCGGGTTCGGGTCGCGGTCGCGCACTCAGCGATGAGCGGCTTCTTCCCTCAATATTTGTCCGAATGAAACCCGTCAAAGACATTATATCTACTGTAAATACCAGAAGCGACTACAGTATCTAACTACCATATTAATTTATTGACTACAATGGTTCACTACTTTGGCTTTAATGGCTTGAACATAACATACTTACTTCACACAATGTCTTTATAACTTGTAGCCTATGTGTTATTCTGATGTATAAGCGATATTATTGTAAAGTTTCATTAAAATCCATTCAGTAGTTTTTACGTGAAAGAGTAACGAACATCCTTACAAACTTTCGTTTTTATAATATTAGTAGGATATATATATATATATATATATATATATATATATTGTGTTTTTTTCACTTATATCGACTATATATTGTTATATTTTTATTATTTTGCACGGGTCGTAAGTTCATCAATGCAACGCTTATTTTTTATCTCTGATAACAACAATGTTTATTATTTATTTTTATTATTTACATTACGTACTTATTATTTATATATAATTAGCAATATTTCGAAATACTCAAAATTATATACATTATACTTGCCGGAGTCTAGAGAAGCGCGCTCACAAACGCTAATTATCGTACAAATTAAATAGAAATTAAAAAAATATATATTCATACCAACAACAATTTAGTTAAAGGCTATTTATTTATTATACCAATTTGTGAAGAAAAACATTCGCAACCCACTTTGCAAAAAAAATCTGAAAAGAGGAATATGATATTTGTCATATTTTAATTGACTAAAAGAGTATTTTTTTGTTTAACGAAATGTATTTTAAATACATTACCTGCCATGTATTTGCCATATACTTTTGTATTAAGTGGCAGACGTGATGCCAAGGCAACCTTTATTTTACCTGTCTGTAGTGAGGTCTCCTGTATAGTATGAGTATACTGTACTGTACTGTACTGTAGCTTACTCGAAAGAATCGGTGTGTTCACTTTTGCTAGAACAAATGGTACATCTCAAACTACATGTTACAACTCCAATTCAAATTCAAAATATCCTTTATTCAAATACAACTTTGCAAGCTCACTTTTAACTCCGTCATAGTTTTTTTATTTCTGACAACTTTAAATGTTAAAGTGGTATCACCTGCCAACAATATAGATCACACAAGTAATTCACATAAAATGGTGAATTCTTAATATGAAGTTTAAATAAAAGGGAACCAAGAATAGATCCCGAATAAATGTGACGTCCGTCCTCAGGGAAGAAGTAAACGATTAGTCTTCTGATTTTCTGATTCGAATACGAGGCAATAAGATCAAGGGCGGCAATGATGGTAGACAGGACAATAATGATATAACTGTAATAATAGAGTTTCATGGTTTACACAATCAAAGGCCTTGAATAAATCGCAAAAGACTCCAATAGCATTTTATGACTTTTCCAAGAATGTTGGTTTGGTTCCCACTCAAAGCAACAGCATATGAGAGAAAGTATGAAAGTGAGTATAAATAAGACACAAAATACCGAAAACAAATACAATTTTATTACTTTTAATTATTCCATTGATATTTGATGAAGACGCGAAAAATAGAAAAGAAAAAGAAAATTACATAAAAAAAACTATTCTTAACATTTTCTTGCTTCTAATGACACTTATCATGCGGGATACAATCTCCATCATCATTTCTAACGTAGCCGTCTCTGCAGTAACAGCCGCTGCGACAGTTCCTTATACAGATCGGGTGAGGGTTGTGGCAGGTCTTGTCGCAGGGGCCACAACTCTTGAACTCTTGGTTCGGTCCGCATCCTGAAATTAAGTATATATATGAGTATATGTTCTCTAAATCCACTAAAAGATCTTTGAATGACAGTTTTAATTATTATAAGTGAAGTTTCTTAAATGATAAATTCCTAGGGAGGAACGAGATGTAACCGTCTACTGTAAGCAATAGTTTTAAGCTGTTAAAGAAGAAAATAACACGATAGCCAACATAATAATAATAATATAAAATATACTCACGTCCCTAGATTCTTAATTAGTATAAAAAACCTACATTGAATTAAGTCGTTAGAACCGAGATTTGCAAAAACTCTACAGCAATCAGTTTATAAGGAGCGCGTACAGCAGGTAGTATGCAGTACTATTCTGAATTCAAACGAAGACAATGTCGAGGAAGACTCTTGTGTTGGTAGTACTGTGCATGGTGATAGCAGCTGCGACTGCTCAGAGTCGTGAGTATATTTTTAAATATTATTATTTAGTTGGCTATCATGTTATTTCCTTGTTAAACAGTTTTAAGTATTTAGTTTGTTTTGTTAGTTTTATTAACATGAAATATAGTCATATACTGTTCCTTACTTTGGGCGGTTACATCTCGTTGCCCCTGCCCAAGAGGTTATCATTTTAAAAAGCTTCACTCATGATAATGACAACTGTCGTTAGAATATTTTTGTGTGGATTTAGTAAACAAATGATAAATCTCCACTCTGCACTCTCGGTATATTTAACTTCTGCACAATGCTTCATTTACTTAAACCAAGTAGTTTTATTATAAATTGACAAACTTCACAGCCATCTCACGTGTCCTAATTGCTTTCGTTATTAACAAACAGTACTTATATACATATTTGTTTCTAGGATGCGGACCGAACCAAGAGTTCAAGAGTTGTGGCTCCTGCGACAAGACCTGCCACAACCCTCACCCGATCTGTATAGGGAACTGTCGCAGCGGATGCTACTGCAGAGACGGCTACGTTAGAAATGATGATGGAGATTGTATCCCGCATGATAAGTGTCATTAGAAGCAAGAAAATGTTGAATTGTTTTTCATGTAATTTTCTTTTTCTTTTCTATTTTCCTCGTCTTCATCAAATGTATCAGTGGAATAATTAAGTCGCAATAAAACTGTTTCTATTTTAGGAATTCTGTGTCTCATTTATACTCACTTTCATACCTTATATATGGTCGGGCTGGCTGAAAATTAATACCTCAAAGCTTGTACACGACCTTGATCTGGTTCAACGAAATGTGTCCAGATTATTTTAATTTATATCATAAAATAACCTCTAAAAACTAACTTAGTATCACAGAGCATCTTGCCTGATATGCTGGAAAAAGTTTGAAGCAATTTATCACTCCCTTACAATATGTAATATAGCCTATATATCTTACCATATACAATATAATAGTATACATTAATTGAATAAGATCAAACTTAATTTCAAAGAACTAAATATAAACATTCTTAAAATATTAGCAAAATAGAAACTAATATGTCGTGGTGTTCCGAGGTAGTCACCTATTCAAGTACCGACTGAATGAAAAACACCCCGTTAGATTGGCATTTGCCTATAGACTAATATTACATAGAGGAAATGTTTTATTTGTTTGTTTACTTGGATTTCATAAAATACTAGACCAATTTAATAATATACTTGACCAATATTTAAATGACTTTCAACTTCACAAAGCTATATTTTCACTGAGTAACATAGTCTGTATTTATTTCCAGAAATATCTAGGGATTTCTGCGGAAACTTTAATAGTGTAAGCTAAAGTGTAAAACAAAAATGTCCGTATCGTATAAAACAAAATGAACGTATTTAATAACGTATATATTGTATATTAATATAAAAGACCTATAATAGATAAAATTAGGAAAAAAAATAATGAAAGAAATGAACAAAACGATCTCTCCGGCGGGGAATCGAACCCCGGTCTCCCGCGTGACAGGCGGGGATACTGACCACTATACTACCGTAGAATGCTGCAAAGCGCATGTTTAAAAAAAGATATTTAATAAATAGCATTCTCTCTTGCCAAACGATTGCTCGTGGTGAATAATCTTTTGGGTAGCAGAAATTTGCAAATCTCTCTACAGAGATGCTAACAACAAATATAAGTTGTAATAAGCGTATAAGAATTTCAACATAACTCTCCACGTAGAACGGATGCGGCTTTAGCGGTCAGAGTGCTTAAACGGGATGATGCCTCAAGAGGCGCGGGCCGAAATCGCGCGGCGTTCGGGGGCACTCCCTTTTATACGTTTTCTGGGGCATGTGTCTTTTTTTAGAACGGAGTGTATTGACACTAGATTCTCTGACAATCTGCTATGCGGGAAAAAGCGTGAAGCCATCTCACGGTTCAGTGTTTGGATAGCAATTAGGACACTCTGCCCTCGCTAACCCTCCGCATAATAACCACACACCTCGGGCAATAAAATGTGAGTGTAATCTACATTATATATAACTTCTAATTCTCAATATCAGATATATTATTTAGTGAAGTTGCCAAATTTTATCTCACTGTATAGATTTGTATGGTACTTATAATATATATATATATATATATATATATATATGCAGACCAACCAGGCTTCGCCTGCGAAAAATTACAAGCACAATTTAACTCTTTCAATCCCTTGCCAGTTCCTCGCCAGTATATACATAGTACTTTAAATTTATAATTTAAACGAATGTCACTTTTATTATGAACCGGATCGAAATGTAATAGTCGTTAATGTGAAGGAAGTTTGCCAAACAATACTGATATCTACATTGCAAATCATTAAGCCGTTTCTGAAATTAGCGTGCACAAATGCATGCACAAAAAGACAATAAAATTAAAATTAACTATTTTGGGTTCTATTACATTGATAGATATATATAATATGTTATATATAAAAACCCGTGAAAGACAATATATCTACTTAAATATTAGGAAGCGACTACATTATCTAACTACCATATTAATTTATTGACTAAAATGGTCTTCACTATTCTGGCTTTTAATGGCTTGAACATAAGATACTTCCTTGATATTTTGGTCAATTCAATTGACAATGTCTTTATAACTTGTAGCCTATGTGTTATTCTTAATGTATAAGCTATATTATTGTAAAGTTTCATTAAAAACTATCTGTTGTTTTTACGTGAAAGAGTAACGAAACATCCTCACAAACTTTCGCGCTTATAATATTAGTATATATATATATATATATATATATATATATATATATATATATATATATATATATATATATTTGCCTTTTCACTTATATCGACTATATATTGTTATATTTTTATTATTTTGCACGGGTCGTAAGTTCTTCAATACAACGCTTATTATTTTTTATCTCTTGATAACAACAATGTTTATTATTTATTTTTATTATTTACATTACTACTTATTATTTATATATAATTAGCAACATTACATTATACTTTCCGAGTCTAGAGACGCGCGCTCACAAACGCTAATTATCATACAAATTAAACAGAAAAATAAATAATAAACATTGATACCAACAACAATTTAGTTAAAGGCTATTTATTATACCAATATGTGAAGAAAACATTCGCAACCCACTTTACAAAAAAATCTGAAAAGAGGAATATGATATTTTATCATATTTTCTGACTAAAAGAGTATTTTTTTGTTTAGCGAAATGTATTTTAAATACATTACCTGCCATGTATTTGCCATATACTCCTTTGTATTTAGTGGCAGACGATGCCAAGGCAACCTTCTTTATTTTACCTGTCTGGTAGTGAGGTCTCCCATGAGTATACTGTACTGTACTGTACTGTAGCTTACTTCGGTGATCGAAAGAATCCGTGTGTTCAATGCTGTGGACAATGGTACACCTCAAACTACATGTTCAAACTCCAATTCAAATTCAAAATATCTTGCTCAAATACAACTTTGTAAAGCTCACTTTTAACTCCGTCATAGTTTATTTTATTTCTGACAACTTTAAATGTTAAAGTGGTATCACCTGCTAACAATATCACACAAGTAATTCACATAAAATGGTAAATTGTTAATATGAAGTTTAAATAAAAGGGAACCAAGAATAGATCCCGAATAGATGGGACGTCCGTACTCCGGGAAGAAGTAAACGATTAGTCTTCTGATTTTCTGGGGCGGCTATAATGGTAGACAGGAGTATACCATAATGATATAGTTTTAATAATAGAGTTTCATGATTTACACAATCAAAGGCCTTGGATAAATCGCAAAACACTCCAATAGCATTTTATGACTTTTCCAAGCATGTTGGTTTGGTTCCCACTCAAAGGAACAGCATATAAGAGAAGGTGCAACATAGAACAGTCTATAGGCGAATGTCAGATGTAAAGTATGAAAGTGAGTATAAATGAGACACAAAATACCGAAAATAAATACAATTTTATTACTTTTAATTATTTCACTGATACATATGAGACCGAAGACGACGAAGATAAATAAAAAAAAAGAAAATTACATCAAAAATCTATTTTTAACATTTTCTTGCTTCTAATGACACTTATCATGCGGGATAATCTCCATCATCATTTCTAACGTAGCGTCTCTGCAGTAACAGCCGCTGCGACAGTTCCTTATACAGATCGGGTGAGGGTTGTGGCAGGTCTTGTCGCAGGGGCCACAACTCTTGAACTCTTGGTTCGGTCCGCATCCTGAAATTAAGTATATATATGAGTATATGTTTACTAAATCCACTAAAAGATCTTTGAATGACAGTTTTCATTATTATAAGTGAAGTTTTTAAAATAATAACATATTAGGGAGGAACGAGATGTAACCCTCTACTGTAAGGAATAGTCTATGACGATATATCAATAATACGAGAGCCAACATAAAAATAATATTTAAAAATATACTCACGACTCTGAGCAGTCGCAGCTGCTATCACCATGCACAGTACTACCAACACAAGAGTCTTCCTCGACATTGTCTTCGCGTGAATTCAGAACAGTACTGCATACTGCCTGCTGTACACGCTCCTTATAAACTGATTGTTTTAGAGTTTTTGCAAACCTCGGTTTTAACGACTTAATTTCAATGTAGGCTTTTTTTTACTAATTAAGAATCTAAAATATATTTAATTTTATTCAATGCAACTTCTCATATATTGTTCCCGCAATGAACAGGGTATGCAGATACTAGAGGGGCCTTAGTAATAAATTGCAAAGACAAAGCAGCAGAAATATAATTAATATTAAAGAAAATTACAAAATTAATAAAGATCTCTCCGGCGAGGATCGAACAGGCAGAGGGGATATTGACCCCTATACTATCCATGACTTTGTATCATAGTGCAAAAAACACGGGAGAGGGGGGAAGGTACCAAGGCTAGGCCCTCTGGCCATGTTGTTCGTACGCCACCCACTGTACTTTTTTTTATATATTTTGTTTATTAGGCCTAATGAGGCCATCGTGGCGTAGCAGAAAGAATCTGACTGCAAACGAGATTGGTACTGGTTTCGATTCCTACTCGGGGGATTATCTTCTTCTTCTTCATTAAAAGAGTGATATAAAAAGGAAATATATATGTATAATACAAATGTATTATAAAAGCCACCGTGCTCAGTGAAACAGCGTTTATATAAAATATTTTCATTTCCCGCTGTGGCGTTTAAGGGAAAACGCGGCGTTGAGTGCCGCCACTCAATCCGCATTATCTTTGAGTTTAATTGATTGATTGAGTGTGAAGCTGTTGTAAGAATTATAGTACAGAAAAGTTGAAAGTTTCAAAGCTTTTTCGTAAAAACATATATTCAATCGCTTACATTGTAAACGCTGGATAAATCGTCAAAATCAAGTACTATGGAATTAGTATATCTCAAGCTTACAGTAGGCATTTTTAGCTTTTACTTATTCCAAAAAGTTATTCTCGAAGCTATTTAAAGCAATAAAATGATATTTTTCATGCATTGAAATATTACTGTATTGTTTAAATTAGGTTAAGAATGAGAATAAATCGGTATTAAGATTTAGGTGGGAAATAATATGATTTTTAGTATTATTATTAAAATGAAATACATTTACGTTGAATGTTGTCTTGATTTTTGCTCTAAAGTACACAGATCTTCGGTAGTATAGTGGTCAGTATCCCCGCCTGTCACGCGGGAGACCGGGGTTCGATTCCCCGCCGGAGAGATCTTTTTTTTATTTTGTATTTTCTTTTTAATGCTAGCTGCTTATTTTTTTCCGCCTAGTACGCCAAAAGTGACGGTCAAATTGTCTTAATATTTGAATACTAGGCCCCTCTGGCATCTGCTTATACTGATTCATGCGGGAACAATATTTGAAACTGCACTGAATATTATTAAATTTATTTTAGATTATAATTAGTAGCAAAAAACTTCAAAAAATTAAATTCATTAGTACAGAGGTACGCAAAAAACTGTAAAACAATCACTTTATAAGGAGCGTGTCCAGCAGGCAGTATGCAGTACTGTTCTGAATTCACGCGAAGACAATGTCGAGGAAGACTCTTGTGTTGGTAGTACTGTGCATGGTGATAGCAGCTGCGACTGCTCAGGGACGTGAGTATATTTTATATTATTATTATTATGTTGGCTATCGTGTTATTGATATATCGTCATAGACTATTCCTTACAGTAGAGGGTTACATCTCGTTCCTCCCTAATATGTTATTATTTTAAAAACTTCACTTATAATAATGAAAACTGTCATTCAAAGATCTTTTAGTGGATTTAGTAAACATATACTCATATATATACTTAATTTCAGGATGCGGATCGAACCAAGAGTTCAAGAGTTGTGGCACCTGCGACAAGACCTGCCACAACCCTCACCCGATCTGCATAGGCAACTGTCGCAGCGGATGCTACTGCAGAGACGGCTACGTTAGAAATGATGATGGTGATTGTATCCCGCATGATAAGTGTCATTAGAAGCAAGAAAATGTTCAGAATTATTTCATTCATGTACTTTTTTAAAAAATTCCTATCTTTCTCGTCTTCATCAAATATAAGTATCAGTAAAATAATTAAAAGTCGTAATTAAATTGTTTTCATTGTAGAAATTTTGTGTCTCATTTACATACTTTATATACTCACTTTCATACTTTATATCTGGTGAGGTACACATAGTGGGGCTGGCAGAAAGAAGGTGCCTCATACTCTGTACAAGACATTCCTCCAGTATCACCGATACTGATATCTACCAAGGCCCAAGCGGCTCTCTTGAATTGTTTAAAATATTTTTATTTCTCGATCTGGTAAAACAAAATGCATCCAGATTCTTTTAATTTATATCGTACAATAAGATATAGCTCCTATAACTTAATGTGCGATATAAGTAATTGAAAGTCGCGAAAACCGGAAATTACGACGACGCCACGGATATATCTCCAGTATTATATGGGGTCTGCATTTGCTTACTCATAATATTATAGATCGGTGACGCGAATCCATTAAATAAATCCCACCAAAAATGCTAAATGTCGCTAGATTCACTTGAAAAATATTTGGATAGTATAAAATATTTTTGAGACATTAATGATTTTGCCAGACGACTATTTTTAAAAAGGTAAGTTGTTCCACAAATTCATCGATTGAACTGTAAAAGACAATTCAGAGAATTTTGTTTTGTGTACAGGAATGCGTAGCGTTTATTTGCGCGATGATTAAACTGCATTTTCGAAATGAAATTTCTCCTTTAAGTAAGAAGGAGCTGTAGACTCAATAACACACAGTACAGGAAAGCGAGAAGTAGCCCTGCGTAAACGTTTGGTAAGCCACTTAGCCAGCTTAACACGAAACTGGGTTGATCATCTTTGCGGAGGCCGAATATGAATCGACTTACGATAAAATATGCTTTTTGAGCGTAGCAGGCTAGGCAAAGAGAACTTAGTGACATGACACTCCGCTCTACGCTTACCGCCGGAATTCAAGACAGTGTGTGTTCAGTGACAGAACTCGTTCAAGAGTTAATCTATACAAATGAATGAAATTGGAATATCTGTTTGTAATGTTAAAATAACCACTATTTACTAAATACATGTATGTTTATTTTACTATATACAAATATATACACGGTACTTGTTCCACAATATTTTCTTTGGCAATTTTTGTTTGTCTGTATGTTTGTTCCGGCTTATCACTGGGACGGTTTCGACGGGACTTTAACCAGCATATAGCTCACGTAATAAGGAGTAGGTCAGGCTTATATATACAAACTAGATTGTACTTGTAACTAGACTGTTGCTTATCTTACATTGGTCAAACAAAGAGGAGCATCGGTATAAGGGTAAAGCAACACATCTCCAAAATCAAGAATGAGCGTGTATCGAAGTCAGCTGTGTGTGATTTTACAACGGATAAACCCATATATATCCTATATATATAAGGATGATGATCAAAGGATGATACATCCAAGCTATTGAAATACAAAAATACACTAATTTTAATAAATAAGACGGTTGGAAACTTTCTACCACCTGGGACCCAATACTGAAAACTTTGAAGTCTCAATCTGATCACACCAGAGAGCAAGATACAGTCAGCTCATTCTGCAAGAATCCAGGGCAGTACGCGAGGAAACTTCTTAGTTTTTTCGACTTCTTAATCGTTGGCGGTAGTTTGATATAATAATTGTATCGAATGACAGACAAATGCCACCTCAGTCTACCTGTGAGCACGGACTACTGTAAAGTGTTCGAAACGTCATGTTCTTAAATGTATTTCCGAATACCAATATTTTCAGTTTCATATAAAAATGTGTAATAATTGTGAAAATCCAAGAACTTATTAGCTCAGGCTTCTTTTATTTTAAAACTCCACGCGAAGTCTAGCTCGCTAGTTGTATATTATACACGTGTATCATGCTTCATAAATTTGTTATCACAGCTCCAAAAATTTCACTTATTCATTAACCACCTATATAACACTATAGTCAACAGGCCTTGGCGTTTCTAATATAATTATTTTGATATAATTTGAGTATTGTGACGATCGGACATTTCTCTGGGGGCTGGGGGCATTATTCATTTATGCGATCACGCAGAAAGCTTATGGTTTTTTATAGGTCATATTTTATAATTGTAAATTATCCATCGCGGCGCAATGGGACAGCATCTGACTGACGCTGGGTTGGATGGGTGCGATTTTAAACAATGTTTATTAATTATTAATGTGTGTGTAGTGTTAATTTAATAAAATCTAGTAATTTCTCCCGTATGTGATTAAATTATTATATTATAAAGTATTAAAAAAATATACTTTATATAATTTTAAATTACCATTCTAACTGTATATAGCACATTTACAGACTTCCGGTTACATTATATATAATATTATATAAATAGCAGCAGTGTACTGTACTCTATAACACAGGCATCAGCATCAGTTTCCAACACTAATCTCTAATTTTTAACAATGTTTGAACATATATAGCATAGCATAGATAGCAGCATTCATTTCATTTTATTTCATATTATATTCAAAATTGAAATTTATAACTCATAAACAAAAACACTACTACCACTTATAGAACAAAATACTGATGAAATTTAAACTTGGGCCAAAATTTTTATTAATTCTTGTCTTTTAAACTTACAAATCAAATATTTAAGACGATTGTAATATTTCTTTCAACTTAAGCCTTTTCTCTCTTCACGAGACGCTCCAATTCGAGATTCGTTGTTCGCCGAAATGCAACGCCCATTTATTCTTACAATAGAGAAACGAAAACAATTTGATTCTTACTTTATGGAAAGGTTATATTTATTCAACCATTCCCTCAAGTGGGAATCGAACCCACAACTATCGCGATTACAGTCAGACGCTACCGGAAAGCTTAATGAATTTTATTTCTGTGCGGAAACTGCCCATCAAACTACTATAAACATAACTTTTAATAATGCAGCATTGACTTATTTCTTATAGTTACTACTGAATAGTCGTCAGATTTTCCAGATATTTTATTGCTATATGACAATGGATAATGCCTAACAAGTTGAGTATTTTTTGTTATTGAAACATTTGCTATTTCGTAGATTCTACATCAGGTGTTCCACTCTTCGATATCTGTTATGCCCTTAGTACTGACGAGGCTTGAAAGGTATATAACAAAAAAGTTTTATTCAAATCGGTCAGGAATTTACGAAGATGTTTGCGACACAAACAGACCAACACAAAGACGAAAATTTTTAAATGCAAAGAATCATATTCTATTACTGTTTTAACATCCCACTAAATTTTATTTCGCAAATATATTCAATGTACAGACAACATTTTACTGTTTTATTATAGTATAAATAGATTACAATTGTACGTAAAATAAATAGATTCCACTGATGCCTCTATTTGCGTTCTGTACTTACAGGTGTTCTACCTTTGCCTAGTTCTCCTAGTTTAGTTTACTTAGTACTTATAAGCGCGATGGTTGTGGGTTCGATTCCCGCTCAGGATAACAATTATATATATAATTAAATTATTTAATTACTCTGTTGTGATAATTCGTTTATCTGGCGTTCGTTCGTTCGTTCAGCCTATAAATATGCTGCCATGGGGAATGAAGAGTGAAACTGAAAAGAAGTAGTTTATATCTCTTAAATTGAAGTTTTAAAAATCAAATAAAAAAATAGGAAACTTATAAATGTAGACTATAGACAGTACAGACAGGACCTTAGTTACGAGTCAGGGGCAATTTTTGTAATTTATTTGACTCTTTAATAATTATAACTAGTGTGATAATAATGTATCAACTTTTCACTGCGACTTTAGTTATATACTGTACCAAGTAAGCGGTTTTGATAATAAAAAAATAACTTAATATTATTTTCATTTCTTATATTTTCTGTTTTGTGTGTGTGTGCAATAATTTTTTTATCTTTATTTCTTTTTTATTTCTTTTTTTAATGTTTATTCATTTTCCCGCCTAGCAGGGAAGGCATAGAGAAATTAGTGTCAAGACACTCCGTGCTCCGATTTCTGCCCGACTCTGGTCCAGTCGGAATGTGGATTCATGTTGACTACTTTGCTATACGGGAAAAAGAGTCAAGATGGTATTCTAACATTAAAAACATTTTAAAGAATCGCATTCTGTTCTTATGAAGATAATTAGCTATTAAACATACAATTAAAAGTATATTTGAAGTTCTTAACTTAGTATTTAAAATAATTACTCATACATTAAGATATAGGAGCACCTTGAACGTCATAAACAATGGCAATAAAGACGACGTTACCGTATATATCCTCAATTTTGTACTAAATTAGTACGAAATACATAGGTATAGGTATAATGCAGGGAAAGGGAAGATTCCTTTCTCTGCGAAAAGGGAAAATTTATAATTTGAACGAACCCACAACTATCGCCTCGCATTTGTGATCATCCACTTTGCCACTTCACTACGATTTAAACAATAACAATGAAACAATGAAAGATTACGGTATGAATACAACGCACGTGTCTCATGCCCCATTAATTCATTATCACAGCTCCCAAAAACGTCATTTCACTAACTAACACTACAAGCAAGTGGACTTTGCATTTTGGTATGTTTTTTTTTTAATATATATATGATTGTAGCGCAGTTTGTATTTTTCTTTACGCATTGGTTGTAAGTTCGAGTCTTTAGAGGCACTACTCATATTTACTGGATCACGCAAGAAGCTAGTGATTTTTATAAGCATATTGACAATTGTATTTTTTAAGTTTATATGTTAAGTTATGTTTAACATTTTAAGTGTTTTAATTTCGCTAACAAGTATATTGAGAATAGGAAGTTATATATAATGTGAAGTTATATATAATAATAACAGTATTTGTTAATTTAAAATCAAAAGCTGCACACTTTTACCCGCAAAGCAGGGTGTCAGAGAGAACCTAGTGTCAAGACACTCCGTTCTTCACTTTTCGCCCGAAATCGAGACATTACGTATTGAGTGGTGGAGCTCAACGCCACGCTTTTTTCTTAGGCACTAAAGCAAAGCAATTAAAGTATTTAAAATATAACTATTCCTCCGAGTCGGAATCGAACCCACAACCAATCGTATTTGCAGTCCACTGCGGCACCTCAATATTATCAATATTAGCTTTCGTTTTTTTATAACATTTTATTCTACTAATGTTTGCTTCTGTAGTTTTGAATCACGTCCATTTTCTGTGTTTTCACCTATGTGATGATCATCCATATACACAAACTTAAGTACGAGAACATTGTATATTAAGTATGGATTTATTAATTACTAGGCAAGATATATTTACATACAACTGCAAGAATTCTACTATTCTAAACTAAATATACTACAGAAAAGAAACATTGAAATAGGTTAATTTAAGAAAAACGCCACGGTAAAAGCATGAGGACCCTCCGGAGGACATGTATGAAGAGGCTGGTGACAGTGGACAAGAC
>JAOYRR010000648.1:0-33291 GCA_038994665.1 Podotricha telesiphe
CTCGCATGTAGTGAGCTCATACCTATAGTGAAGTTTAGAGTTCCCTAAACAAGTTGTGTACTCAAGAATGTTGTATATAATGTGCTTCGGGAAGTGGCCGTCGAGGCCTAATGCATTGAACATTTTGACTCCGCGGTGAGTGGAGACGCACTGTGTAGCCAGAGCTTTTAGATCTGGCCTCAATTACATGTCATATAATATTCTATAAGCAATATACTTTATTTTATAATATGCTATACTGTAAAAAAGCGGAACATGTGTAATATAAAAGTATTGTTCTTTTTGCTATCATATTACATTAAAATACTATTCAAAAGAAACAACAACTTTAAATAAATTAAGTTTTTAAAATATCCTACTAATATTATAAACGCGAAAGTTTGTAAGGATGTTTGTTACTCTTTCACGTAAAAACAAACTACTGTATGGATTTTAATGAAACTTTACAATAATATAGCTTTTACATCAAAATAACACATATGCTACAAGTTACTCGTATAAAGCCATTGTGTGAATTGACCAAAATATCAAGTAAGTATCTTAATGTTCAAGCCATTACAGCCAAAATAGTGAACCATTGTAGTCAATAAATTAATATTATGGTATATATATGCTAAATGCATATTTATACACGCTACATATACCAGTATATTATTTTTTGCTATTTTTGTGTCTGTCAGTCTGTTTGTTCCGGCTAATCTACACCGATTTTGACGGGGATTTCACTGGCAAATAGCTGATGTAAGATCTCCACGCGGACAAAGTCGCGGGGACAGTTAGTAATCATATATTTGTCCACAGATGCAGTGCCCGTAGGACTGCTCCTAAAGCAGCTGCCGCCGACTATCTCGCCGCCACCATGATATTTACACTTGTACTGACATTCTGCTGCTTTCTTACGAGTAAGTGTCTAAGTAATTTTTATTTTAAAGCTTATATCAAGATTTATTTGTTTATATTTGTGTTACAATAGTATTTTTAAAATACGAATTGAGTTACGAATCGAATACGAGTCCTAATTTCATGAATAAAAATGTAACTCCTTCTATTGTCGATATTTAAACCACTTGTAAATAGAAAACTGCTATATATCGTTTATATATTCCTAGTTGTGAAACATTGAACTTTCCAAAAGTAACTAAAGATATAAAATACACAAATATTAAAAGACGTAAAATGTTCAATCTAATCGAGTGTAATATTGGGTAAGGGACTCGCCGCCACCCGCCGCCGTACGTCAGTAGAGACATATTCATTTCATTGCTTACCCTTTTGTTACCAACTAAGGTATTAGCAAATAACGACTCCATTCAGCGCTTTTAGTTTCATAATTAAATCGCTCGAACATGTTCTGATTAAATCAATTGTGCGGAACGATATCGACGCGGGAGACAGGCAGCGCTGCCGAGCCGCGTGTGCGCTTAATTAAACAATTTTATACGAGCCGGGGGAGCAAACGTCGCACTTAATTACTTCTAGAAATTCAATAACTTTCGCTGGAGACTACTATGGTACAAGTTAATATATTTGCTAAGCGTTCGGGTCGCCACCTGCACTACATACTTGTACATACGTAGTACAAACTCGAACGGATAGAGTTCAGTGTTCATTATATTAGTAAGAAGAAAGTTCAACAAACAAACTTTGGGAATCACACATTACAGGCCAATCGCGAAGGCTGAACTTGCCAACTTCGTTTTTTTTTGGGTCAAACACTTCGAAACTCCACTTTTGCCGCGAGACTTTTAAGTGGCTTAAAGTTAGTCGTTGTTTGTGAAAAGAATTTTCCCAACAGTATTATGAGGTGTCGGCGTCGCGTCGCGCCTCGCGGGAGAGAGCTCGGCTTGTTTCTGCTAAACTCTGACTTGTTGCAAAGTGCTTTTTGAACTCACTAATAGAAGAATTATGATATTGAATAAGTTAGCTCATTGTGTTCTTTTATTTCAAACATTCTCTCGCAAAGTAATATTTACACATTTTTTTTACTAATATTACAGACAGAAAAGTACGGTTTATTGTATGTTATTTGTAATGAATAAGGTCAGTAAACATTTAAGCACTTTAATATTTTCTTCTTCTATAAAAAGATACAAGCAAAGAACTTGGCATGTATGCTTTTGATATATATTATATGCTTATGATAGCTAACTCTAATACAATTCATACCTACTATAAAGTAAAAATATCTAATTTAGGTTTAACTTATGCATACGAGTGACAATAAATAACATATAAACTTAAATTAAAGTATATATATTTGCACATTGTGGTATAAATTATCTTAATTCTAAAAGGGAAAAAATAACAAATTGAGTTAATAATTAAATCAGGGCTGCACAGATGTTAATTTTATGTATATTTTTGTGGCTAATTGAGTTAATTTGAAATTACTTTACTTAATGTAGAAGTAACGTCGACTGGTCTTGTCCGATTGGGTCCATCCTTCACGCTGGAGCCACCCGCGGTGGTGCGCTATGCGGCGTCTGCAGGGGCGCGTGTGCAGTGCGCGGCGCGTGGCAACCCTCCACCGAGGATAGCCTGGCTGAGTGAAGACGGCAGTCCCCTCACTGATGCACCAGGGATCAGGTTTAAATAATAATAACTTAGTTATAAAAAATGGCTCTTATCTTTCACATAATTTAAGAGCAAAGAAGATGAAAGTTTGCAAATGATAATATAAAAGGCCCAAATTACATTACCTAGAAATATAAAGAGCGAGCAAAGTGCTATAGGCGGCCTAAATTAACGACACTTCCGAAACTTTGGCGATAAAGAACGCTTAAATAATGAATGTTACTTTCTGACTGTCTCCGTTTAAAAATCTATATCATCTCAGATTATGTAAATTTCTTATAATTTACCTGCAAATAACAAATTACTCTAATGAGAGTGTTTTTTTGTGAGTACAGAAGGAATAATGTGCGGAATCATCGGCCATGGCAATTAGGATTTGTCTCTTATAATTACTGGCAAGACAAAGCACCGCCATTATCGCCGACTCAATTCATATTCGCTCTAACGACTTCGTATTTTTAGTGAAGATGAAAACGTGGCAATAAAAGAACATTAGTTCGAAAGCTTAAAAAATATTTCACTATCCGATGCCTTTTTGACCAAACATTTAGAATTTTAGAGATTTAAATTAAAAACTAGACGAAATAGGTTCTATAAGTATATAAAGTTTGAAAGGCTTTTGTTTTAGCTTAGTTGTAACCAACTTAAATGAAATCATTCATTAGTAATGATTATAATAAGTATGTCTATTGCCTTTGTTTTTCTTAAATGTGAAGGTTGACTAGTAAGTTGCTCAGTTGTAACTGGTTGTGAATATAACATCTTTGACGGCTTGTAAAATTCTAGCAACTGTCCTCATCATAACGTCACGGGTACACAAGCAAGATTTAGAACAAAATAGCTTACAGCAAACTGGAAGCCGTAGATTCCGAAATAGAAGCTGGCACTAAGATAATATCGACTCTGTTAACACATAAGAATTGGTCGCACTTATAAGTGCGTTTTTTATAGTATGTTCTTATAAGATAGTTATATCTGTCAGACGCATATACGGCAATGGTACGCTGGAGGTGTTCCCTTCGAGCGCGTACCGCGACGTGGCCTCGACCACAGTGCGCTGCCGCGCCACAAACCCGCACGGGGCGCTCATATCGAGAGATGTACTGTTGCACCCAGGTATGATTTTACTAAAGATTAAGATTAACTTATATCATTTTATATTGGCGTCGAATATTTAATTAATTAAATAATTTCGTCAAATATACTTCTTAAAATGAAAGGTAAAAGTCAATTCCCAAGTATATCGGCCCCCCCGAAATATTTTTCATACAGATAACAATGGGTTGCATATAAGTAGAGTAAGTCCGTAAGTACCTGTGTTGATCTGTACCAAAGTAAAGAATAAATTTGAAAGGCTATTTGTTTTCCTAAGTGGCTGATACGAAATGGGAAGTCCTGTTGTCGGGCGCGTCAGTAGCGTCAGGCGGAGTGGCGGCGCTGTCGTGCCGGACGTCCCCCGACGCGCACTCCACGCCGCTCGCAACGCCCGCACTCTTTTACCGCGGCGAGAGAGTCTTACATGTAGATACCCCCAATCCTGGTAAGATGGAGCACACTATATTTAGTTTTATATGTTATTTACGCCCAATAAATTTCCTTAATAAATACTCAATAAACTTGGTTGTTGAATATACAACCAAGTCTGTCAGAGCGATTAGTACATACTACAACAATAATGACGTTTCCTTACTCAAATAGACCTAAATAAAATACCTTTTTTATATTATATAAAAGTGACATTAATTATTAGATGCAAAAGCAGCGATAAATCAGATGTTTTTTTAATGAGAACATTGTATTACGGTGGTACATAAATTGCCACGCTAGTGCGACGATAAGTCTTTGCGCCAGAGTTGCGTCCTCTGTGTCCCTACGACCCTACTTCTTGGTCTAAATTAAGGCCTAAATTAATACGCACACCTGACACATGCGTCTGTTATCAGCAGGCTACCTGAAGTTATGATGACAGTTATTTATTTTTTTGTAAACAACATTACAAACATGTGCATTACGCATAAACAAAACTGATATATGATAATAATTTTCGAGCTTTTTCTAATAAATGAATCTTTCTCTAATAAATTCGTTTTTTCAGATTATAATAATATTATGGTTTATATGAAAAGTTTTCCATTCAATGGTTTATAAGTAAATTACCATAAAAACATAAGTTCACTACTGTCTATTATTGTACTTAAAGTATAACGTAAAATTATTTTCCATTCATCGGAGCTCAAAGATTAGAGAGAAACTCTCGTAATAATGAATAACGGTGAAAGCTAAGGAAATTGTTATTTAAGACGCTTATAAAACTTTCAAGAATGTGTAAAATTAATTTATGGCTGAAGAATATAACAAGGGCTTTGCACTAAAGCTGAATTTTACAGCTCCAAATATATGAGAAGAACAGATCCTAATTAAAGCTCGCCCGATAGCGATGCTTCCCCGCAAGCATATTTATAGCGCGGGCGAAGTAATATTAATTAAAGCAATTTCTCATCGGAGACTCGAGACGTGATGAATGGCCGGATAAGGCTTGTTATAATCCCGTTCAGGGCACTGATTCCACAATGGAGACGTGTAACAATCTTATCTACGAGTATAATAATTACGTCAATCCTAAACTTTTGTGTAATTTACGCATATTTTAATATTTGGCTGTGTGCCGACATTTCGTATTTGGGGTCATTGTATGCGGAACTACTGAAAATGTAAATTTTAAGAGACCAAAGTTTGGAAAATTGGAAATTACGTTTAACTGTCCATTTACATTTTTAACTTATTCATTCTAAATATGGCATCTAAACAACAATTTATAATTAGTAATATTAATTATTATAATTTCAGCAGTACAGATTGCAAATTATATTTTTGTATTGTAGACGTTCGGTACCTTCTGGCGGGCAACGCTCTCCTCATCCGAGACGTGTCTCCCGCGGACTCCGACTCGTACAGCTGCCTCGCAAGACATTCCCTTACTGCTTTGACTAAACGATCTCGGCCAGCTCACCTTACAGTGCTGCGTAAGTCATAGAACATACTTTTTTCATTAAATAAAGCCTTTTTTATAAAACTATTACCAAAATACTTGGAATCATGATCGAACATAACTTTTTGTAACAAAATTATAAAAACAAAATATGGTTGCATGATTTTTTAATTATACTTGTAAAGTAAAAATATGATAGGTCTAGTTGTACTGCAAAGTATTATATATAGAGACGTTTCAGCGAGCTCTTCAAATTCGGCACCGAGGCTAGTAGCGACCGAGAGCGAAGTGAGCGTTCCAGCCGGCACTAACTTTTGCATGCCCTGCGTCGCGTCCGAGTACCCTCCGCCGCAGTACACGTACGCAATAACCCTTCACATAATTATTATGTCCACTTGTAGATACTCATACACATACTACTATTCTAATTATTTTACTTGCCACCCTCTTTTAAAATGAACATTCGTTTCGAAAAAAATGTCAGAACTTTTGCAGAAATTATAATAAATTTATAAAACATTATGCATATTATGGCAGCATTTGATCTCAGTACTTTGCTTCTAGTTCTATACTTTTGTTTTAGTTAATATTTTAAATCAATCTGTTACTTTAATTCAAAATAAAGATGGTACCGAGAAAGAAACGGTCGCCTGCAGCCAGTAGAGCCATCTCAGTCAGTCTGGCTGTGGGCGGGAGGCGCCGCGCTGTGCTTTACCCGCGCGTCACGGGACTTCAGCGGTGCTTGGCTCTGCAAGGCGTACAACGTGTTCGGGGATGCGACCGCGCAGATGCGTGTAGACGTGCAGGACTCCTTTACCGTCACTGTAGACCCGAGAGTTGTGGTAAATTCTAAATTTGTAAACTAATCTTTAAATTCCACCACCGTTTAACCTTAGTAGCTGCATCAGTCCGTCTCTTATCTGTAAGTTAAATCGTCAAAAGTCGTATTTGACATTGCTCTTTCACGTGGTATGCAGTAAGTGTATCAACGATATTGGTATCTGGTGCAGGTAGCAGAAGCAGGTAGTACAGTGCGGTTGAACTGTACCGCCAGCGACACTGGCGCGACGCTACGCTGGGCGCACGACGGCGCGGCGTTGGCGGGCGCGGCGGGCGGCACCGGTCTGCTCGTGCTGCGCGGGGTGTCACGCGCGCACGCCGGCGTCTACCAGTGCCTGGCGCACCGCGGGGGGAGGACGGAGCAGGCTGCGGCCGAAATACGACTAGGAGGTTAGTTGCTCTTACTAAGATAGACTAAACCACCTCTGTTTAGATCTTAGTGTATTTAACACAATTTATTGCGCTAGATTCATAATATGTAACAAATAATCTTAAGGATGATCATCAAAAGCAAACTCATGATGCAATAGTTCAAGACATAATCGCTCCTAAGGCGGCGAGCTTCAGTCATGTAAAGGCGGCCAGGATGTACGAAGCCGGAGATATAACATTTATATAATATTGGCACATATTGGCATGTATAATATAATTTGCCTAAAAATATTTTATTTGACACATGCTTAATTAAATTTCCTTTGGCTAGAAATAAATACTACTTTGTGGCGGCATGTGTATGGCAGGTACTCAGTTTATATTACTAGATTTTGCACTACATAATATGTTATGAGATAAGAAAACTTCCATTGAGCTTAACATTTACGGTCCCCGAGCCATTTCTAAGGTAAGTAGTTTACAGCGTTGCCGGTCTGTTAGTTGTACATCAAATATTTTTGCTCGTTTTTCAAGATTTTTCTATCTAATAAAGAGTTTTATATTCATTAATGCAATATATTAATAAGCTTACTTTATAAGGGTACAGGTTAAACAGCTATTAGAGATAACCCCTATTAAAATGATATATATTCCAGCTCTTGAAATATTTTCTTTATGTTTTAAGACCAAATCATATATTGTAGGTGTATTTAATCTCTCCCTCTCTCTCTCGCTCGATGTCATCGTCTAAATGCGGCCATAAAGCTGATCAAGGATCACTCGAAGCGATCACATTATCCCGATCGCATAATCATGATTAACTCGCCGCAGCGTCCTGAAACTAATTAAGCGCGTGCATCAATCCCCCCGACCCCAATTAATAAGTAGAGCCGTCCCGACCGGCCACCTCATTCGTCTCGTCGGGACCCTACTCTCTGACCGATACGATACGGATACGTCGAAATACGATTTTTAAGCTGCTTTTCTATATTTTTCTAATGCCGTCAAAATTAAACGAAAAAGGAAATGAAAATCATTAGAATATGTATCATTAGAATATGTATCATTAGAATATGTATCATTAGAATATGTATCATTAGAATATGTATCATTAGAATATGTATCATTAGAATATGTATCATTAGAATATGTATCATTAGAATATGTATCATTAGAATATGTATCATTAGAATATGTATCATTAGAATATGTATCATTAGAATATGTATCATTAGAAACAAAATACATATACAAATATAAAATGTATGCAAAGGCAGTCTTATTGCTTCAAGCAATCTTTTACAGAGAACCTTTGGTAAAGAAAGGACTAAATTATATTTATAAAAATGGAAAATAGCATAAAGTTGCTTTTCTAACTGTATACTTAGTGAGATGTGGCGGTGTCCGGTTGGCCATTAGTTAGTTCTGGATGTAAGTAATGTCGCAGCTCAGTAGCGTCGGCCGCCGAGCGCCGAACGCCGGCACCTGACAAATAGCGCGCCGCGATGCTCGGCCACTGGAGATTTCTACTTCGCCCCGGCCCTCCTTCTCCCATCCTTCTACCCTCCGACCGAACTCGATTCTTTAGCCACAGAGTGTAGACCTTATTCCCGGATCTTACAATGTTAACTAATGCTACTGACTAACAAATAGCTTTTAGTTCTATAAAGTTGGCTGTTCAACAATTTGCGGCACTCTAGGAACCTTCACCCTTCGAGAACAGCTGAACTATGGTTTAAATAAATAAAAATAATATTTTATCCTTCCAATTGTAGACGTTCACTTATATATAGATAGGAAGGATGATTGTTTATTCAATTTTACTATACCTTACTTTTTATTTTAATAAAGAAAAGACAAAAAATGTATCAGGTTTTGTGTTTAAGATATATTCATATTTGCTTTCAACTTCACTTGGATCTCCTCCAAGCGCAGTTGAAAGTGTTGACTTTTACTTTATATTGTAATGTTTTACTTGCGACTACTGTATACGCCATATTAACAATTTATGTTACTCTAATTCCTTATTTAATATTTTTGAAATACTAAAGTGAAAAAAGCTTTACTAAATAAAGAACAAAGTCAGAAGACGTGATTTAGTCTCGCATCTTGCTTGAATCTCTCAACACGTAGCGGTGCAGTGTAATCTCGAATCTCCTGCAAGCGCGTCACCCGACCTAAGTATTTCCAGCGCTTTTTGTCCGAGGCTCGGCGGACTCGGAGTAATGGTGTGTCAGCGTGATAAATGAAGCGCTCCTTGATTCACTGTTACACTCACTTGTGTTGCACTGAGCACGACTATACTGAATACTTGACTCAAGTTTCTTTACAGAGACTGTATTTTTAGATAATTTTAATACGTTTTCTTATATTTTTGGATGTAAGGTCTCTAAAATAAATAATATATAATTAAGGACTTCTCTATATTATCTTTCATTTTGTCGATAGAACAGATATTATATCCGCCCCGCTTACTTTTATTGTTAGTTGTTCGAATTATATTACCATATGATAATTCTAATAGAATAAATGATGAAATTGTCCTACGACGTCGCGCAGCAAGGCGGGTGGACAACGTGGGTGGCGCCAGTGCGAGGGGTGAAGGTGGTGGCGGACCTCAATCGCAATGAAGAGTTCACGCGGCGCGGAATCAATCAGCGAAGAGCATTTATCGCGATGTATTGCCCGATTAAGCGCATATATCATATTAATGGAATGAAATTGACAAAAAGCTATTTGTCAAATGGATAACAGATTGACACCAATATTTTAGCTTTCGACTTTTCATCAAATTCTATCAACGACTATTGAATAAAAAGAGATACGAGATGTGACAAATAAAATATTCCAATTTCCTATATTATCGACACTTCAAAAGCGATATATTGGAGCGCACTTAAGTGCTATCAGTATTTGTACATTACTTTATTTGATTAATTTTGGGAATCATGGAAGCATTAGACCATAAAACGGTGCAATCTTTTTTCGGATAAGCGGTATCGGAATGGCCCACTGGCGGCTGCAGCTGTGGCGGTGGGGGCAACCGTAGGCTCTTGGTCAGACCTGCTCGAGATTGATTCATGTGGCAGTTAAGGTACCGACCTTAGGTCTTTAATTAGACAAAGTGTTACATTGCGCCACTATATAACTATAGTCATACTATATTACATGAATTTGATGAAATATGGATTGTTTCATCTGTGACTGGGAAGTAGTAATAATTTACTTTTAAAAATTATGATTGCTGTGTTGTAGTATGCTGCTTTGCTACGATATCTTATTAGTTGTATTGCATCATGCCCGAATCACGTGCTCTAAGTTTTAAACTTATAGCTCACAAAATGTTTTTAAGCGAATGATAATTAAAGAATTCATTCTTACTTTAAGTTATACTTTTTTATTAATTTAAAGTAATGTACCCACACGACATTTGATAGTCTAAGATGATATAAATATTTTAAAATAAAAATATAATTAATGGAGAACACGCCCAAGTTGTGGTGTACCAGCGAAGACAAAAAAATTTAACTTTGACTTTTTGTCTTTTTAATATTATAATGTACTATATGAGATCTAACTCCCAAATAGATTCTCCGCCTGAATTACAATACACATTCATCGAACAAGCATTGCGCGCCGGAAGCAGTGTGGCGTTGCGGTGCATAGCGGCCGCTTCTCCTCCGCCGAGGATCACCTGGCTGCTGGACGGACACCCGCTGGACCACTACCTCGCACATCACAGGTCAACAATTTACTAATTTTATTACAAATGATGTCTTTTATGTGTGTACTAAGATAATTATTACTGCCTGAAAATTTTATATAACGAAATCATGATCAATAGGAAATTACACGCAGGTACTCAATAAGCGAGGAAGCATCGATTCAAGGAGAAGTGGTATCGATACTAAACGTGACATCAGCGACGGCAGCAGACGGTGGTCGCTATACGTGTCGCGCGGCTAACCCTCTTGGAGCCGTGGAACACTCAGCGAGACTTAATATTTACGGTAAAACATAATATCATTGTATCTATCACATAATGGAATAAAAAAAAATTTATGAAAGTATTTTTTAGGTCCTCCTTCAATCCGGTCCATGAATACAGTTCGCGCGGTTGCGGGCGAGAACCTGACGCTACACTGCCCCTACGCCGGATATCCGATCAGGTCTATAGAGGTGCATTTGATGGGATCATTCCTATAGCAAATATATGTCAGCACCCGATGGTTTGCCATATAAATGTGACAAAAACCCAAGTTAATGTAAAAAATAAATATAGCATAATAAAAATAATAATATTAAATTAATTTTCCAGGCAATTATTAAAATTGATTAGTATATAGAGTATATATCATCATCAACACATGGTAACAAGTACCCGTCCGCAGCTCAGTGTCGTGGTGGCGTCGCGGTGCGGCGGCAGCGCTGGGAGGCGCGGGGCGCGTGTCGGCGCGCGCAGGACTCCTGCGCCTCACGCCGGCGCTGCCGCACGACGCCGGGCACTACGCATGCAGCGCGGCGGCGCCCCCCGGCGCACCCGCCACCAGAGACGTAGAGATACAAGTGCGAAGTACGTGCAATATTTGAGTCTGCTCATCTTCTTTAAGTTATATTTACTGTGTATGACAAAGAAACAACATTGCTTATGTTTACAGATCCTCCAAAGATATCACCGTTTATGTTTTCTTCCGAACTTACTGAGGGTAGCTCTGTTCAAGTGCTATGTGGGGTATCGTCGGGGGACAAGCCTATGTACTTCTCTTGGTTCAAAGACGGCTCACCACTTCCACCAAACTTACAGGTATGATGGAATAAAGAATTTGTGAGAAAACTACTTAAAAACTTACAGCATCATTAAATGTATAAAATATATATTTATTTACCAGATAGAGGAGAAAAGCTTGAATGAATTCTCTCTTTTGATGTTTTCGGAACTGTCCGCTCGACATAGCGGCGCTTACACCTGCAGAGTTTCTAATCACGCTGCAACTGTCAATTATACCGCGATGCTTAGTGTAAAAGGTACGCTCCTATAGTTATTAATTTGTGATTTAATAATACACTCAGTAATGTAGAAAGACTCATTTCTCCTCTACAGTGGCACCGTCGTGGATCACGGAACCACTGGATTCGGCAGTGATTTTAAGTGCACCGCTATTGTTAGAATGTACCGCTAAGGGGTTCCCGATGCCTACTGTTACTTGGTTTAGAAAAATTGGTAAGTGGCACCACTACTTCCACATTAACATAAGATTATAAAATATTTGTATTATGTATTTCTTATTCTATTATGCATATAATAATAGGTGAAGGTATAAGTGGCATAGAGAATTCCGATCGTTGGGAGGTGGCAGGCTCGGACTGGGGCGCAGAAAATCCTCCACTAACACCAAACAGTGGAATGGTAATGAACACTAACGACGTTAACAACGGTCAAGCAGCCGCCGGCAGCAGTTCACTGACGGCGCGTGCGGCGGCGCGCTCGCACCAGGGACTGTACCGCTGTACCGCAGACAACGGCGTAGGCCCACCGCTTGTGAAGCATGTCAATGTTACCGTCCATGGTAAGTGAATACAATACGTTACCCAAATATTATGGTTGCTATGCATATTGTCTTGTTATTTTCTTAAAATATTTAAAAAATTTTAACTTGCGATCAAAGAGCCTGCTCACTTTGGTCTGTCAAGCGAATCGGTGCGGAACACATCTAGTGTTCGAGGACGAAGCGTAGTTCTGACGTGCCTCGCCCTTGGAGATCCGCCTCTCACAGTACACTGGACACACCGAGGCAACAAACTGGATCTTGATTCATATAGGTATTATATATTTTTATTATATAACAGAAATGTGTCTAAGTATTTTTTTAAGCTCAGCTTCACCCTTATTCTCGAACAGCATCTGCCTACCGGCAGAGAGAGCCCGATGTGTAGTTGCTTTGTTCTCCACTTTCCATCCCAAATTCCAGACATTGTTGCAGATCTCAAATTAAAATTTCCAAAGACTTCTTATCACCAGAGCGAAGAAATAAATAAAATTTAAATATATTCATTACTCCGGGTGGGAATCGAACTCAATCCATCACGTTTACAGTCAGACGCTGTCACACTGAGCCACGATGGCTTCATTATTTGTATAATAATATGAGAGTACCAAGATGCATATATATCTTATTACACTGTGAAGGTGGACAATATCAGAAGTCCGCACAAGTGAAGGCGTCCGCTCCTCGCTGCAGCTGCGCGCGGCGGAGCGACACGATGCGGGCGAGTACAGATGCCACGCGCGAAACCAGTATGGACGTAGCGACTTGCTCATGTTCTTGCATGTTGAAGGTATTCAATATACATTAAAATGTGAAACTGTATTCAAATAAATAGTTAGTACTGAGTGATATTGGTCTTGTACAGAGCCTCCCGACGCGCCGCGGTCGCTGCAGCTGGGAGGCTCGGGAGCGCGCTGGGTGCGCGTGCGGTGGGCCGCGCGCGCTTCCTCGCGCACTCACTATGCTGCGCTGTGTACGCCACTTCATGCGCTACCTGCCCCCGACCACACCACGCATCACTACAACCTTACACTTGATGCCTCCGACAACGACAAGTACCACACAAAAATGTATATATATACATACAAATATAATTGTTTTCATTAATTAACTACATCGTCATTCAATTATATTTATTACTAAAAATGATATTTTTACAGGTCTGACGACGATGCTCTTAATTTGCTCAGCGCAAAATTGGAAGGTCTAAGACCATCAGCTGCATATTCTCTAAGATTAGTGGCAACTAACCACGTAGGACAATCTCCTCATTCGGATGCTTTACTTTTCACTACGCTCGAAGAAGGTATTCAATAGAAATTATTATATTAAGTTAAGCCATAAAATAAATATTATGCAATTGTTCTGCGTTATAAAGTGGGTTCCATTTTAAACAGCTCCATCAGGATCGCCTCAAAATCTTCGCGTGAGACCCATTAATACAGGCGACTTACACGTATCATGGTCGGTAAGTAGAGGATAATAACTAATATTAACCTTGGTGTATGTAGTTTACTTTACAATTATCACTAAATTTACAAAGGCGCCTACGCAAGACAGCTGGAACGGCGAGCTCTTAGGCTACGCGGTGTCGTGGCGTGAGGTTGGGCGTGCGGCGGTCGCGGAGGTCGCAGGCGAGGCTGAGGGCGGGCGCGAGGAGGTTGCGCCTGCTGGCACTGCAGTGTCGCGCGGCTGGAGCAGTGCCGAGCTCACGCTGAGCGGATTGCGGCAATTTGCGCGCTACGCAGTGTCGGCGCGTGCCTTCAACAGGGCCGGCCTGGGACCGCCCTCCTCAACAGCCTACGCTACCACGGCTGATGGTGGTAAGTAGTAGTGTACATTGATCGCTGATTTAATTTACGCATCTATAGGCAAGTAACTTTAATACTTGCATATTTTTTTTGAACTTAGTACCTGAAGAGCCTCCTAACTCGGTGACTTGTGAAGCGCTGTCAGCGAGATCTCTGCGCGTACGATGGCTGCCTCCAGCACAGTCTCACTCACAAGCGATTCGGGGATATGACTTGCACTACGCTCCACTGCATTTTTCACAAAGTTAGTACAAATTATACTATAAGAATTGTGTTGAAAAATTATATTTATATTACCTGGTAAAAATGTAGTACAATTTCTATTACTTTATTAAATACATTGAACGTGGTGTACATTAGCCTGGAGTGGTGCAGTGGGGTCGGAGGCGGCGCGCGCGGCTGCGGTGGGTGAGGCCGTATTACAGGGACTTCGCGCGGCCACCAACTACTCAGTGAGCGTGCGCGCGCGCTCCGAACGCGGTGCTGGCCCAGCCTCGCTTCCCACACACTGTCACACTAGAGAAGATGGTACTACATTATCTACGGGGCATGTCCTTATTTTGTTAAATTTATAAATATATGCTTACGTTAAATAATATTTTTCTTTGTGCAGTTCCTAGCGCACCAGGCACAATCCGAGCGCTAGCAGCAGGACCAGACGCAGTACGAGTGTCCTGGATAACGCCAGCTGAACGAGGTGGCCGTCTTACTCACTACACTCTTTACACAAGGGAACTTGGCAAGTACGAAAACATAAAAATTTAATTAAATAAAAAAAAAATTACATTGATAAGTCAATTTCATTAACTTTTTTTAAACTAAGAGTGGGCGGCGAGTGGTCTCAGCGCGTGGAAGCGATTGAAGATGGAGAAGAAGCTGAAGCTGAAGTATGGCACGAGGTGCGTGGGCTGCGGGAACGCGCCGTCTACGAATTCTGGGTGCGTGCTGCAACGGCGGCCGGAGCCGGCCCGCCTAGCCGCGCCGTCAACGCTGCGCCGACACAGATCAGTTAGTATTTTCGTTATTTGTAATTAAAATATTATTAAAGTATAAAAACAGTATTAAAGTTATATTAAAACCTGTTTTAAACCAGTGTCAGCCCGTATTTCATCCCTCGGACGCATAATATCAGCGCCGGTCGGATCGCGAGTTAGACTGCGATGTACCGCGCTAGGCATTCCTCCCATTACTCGCCGATGGATGCCGTTACCTCATGCGCATACAATCACTGACACCGGAGAATTAATAATCCATAGTAGGTATTTATAACATCTTCTATTAATTAATATTGAACACAAACACTTTATGCTATTCTTCGTACACTACCTCGATGTCAGAGATGGAGCAGCAGACCGCCACCAACTACTCGTGCTCGGTGCGCAACGCGGCGGGCGGCGACACGGCGGTGTTCGCGTTGCGGGCGGTGCGCGTGCCGGCCGCGCCCGCTCCTCGCCTGGCCCGTGCTGACGCACACGCGCTCCATCTTGCATGGGACCCGCCACATGACGGTGGAGCCCCCATACTCGGTACGAAAATAATATTACATTCATAAAACAACACCCACACAGAGCACGGCTTACATCAATGTATCTGCAGGTTACACAGTGTTGTGGTGGCGTGGCTGGGAGAGCGCCTCAGGTCACGTGGCAGAAGTGGCGAGTACAGCAGGCGAGAAGGGCGTGGAGGGCGGCGCGCGGTGGTGGCGCGTGGGCGGCGAGGCCCGCGGCGCAGTACTGCGCGGCCTGGCTTGCGGCGCGCCGTACCGAGTGTCTGTGCGCGCCCATAATGCCGTCGGTGTCTCGGTGCACTCGCGCGCTCTCGTTCTGCGTACCAGAGGCGATAGTCAGTAATATTTGATTATCTGATACTAAGTTTAAATGTTAATAAGTTCTATATTTTATTTAAATATTTAATATAGTTATGTTAAATGTCTGGGCTAAAATTGTATACACACGTAGAACCGAAGGCGCCGGCGGGTAAGGAATGTATTTGGGCGAACAGTACGTGCTTGCGTCTCGCACTGCTGGCGTGGGGCGGGCGCTGTGCCGTCGGGCGCTTCTCCGTCGCGCTGCGCCTCGCGAGCGGCGGTGCGTGGAGCGACGTGCCCACCGACGGTGAAACTGTTGAAGTAATATTTGATTATATTTTAATTTATAATATGATTCATAAAAAGATTGTAATATTGTTAATAACAAACAATATTCTTTTGTAATTTGTTTTAATTTCTATATTAATTGAGCTTATATTTAATATTTAATCAATTATTTAACAACGATCAAACTAAAATACTTCGATCAAAATAAAAATTAATGGTTATATGCAGGTGACTGATTTAGAACCTGGCACTTGGTATGAAATACGCGTTTTGGCACATTCTCCCGCCGGAGATACCCCTGCACTGTATAAAGCTGCGACACATACTACCAATGGAGGTATACAATTATTCGTTATCATTGATTTAAATGTTCCTTTTCCTTATTGTAAATTGATATTTTTTTGGAACACAGAGCGCCTCGGAGAGCCTATAGAGCTACCGCTGGAGGCGCGCATGAGCGCAGCAGACGGAGCGGTGGGCGGCGGGAGACCGGCTGCGGACGGGACCACCGCGAGTGGCGCATGGTGGCGTGGTGGTGCGGGTGCGGCGCTGGCGCTACTGAGCGCTGCGCTGGCGGCGCTGCTGGCGGCTGCTGCGCTGGTCGCGTGCCGCCGTCATTCCCGGCCGCGGCCCGCACTGCCCCTCGAGCCACACGCACAACCACTCTACGTCGCGCAGCCCACGCAGACTAACGGGAAAACGATTACACCTCCTGATGGTAAGCACACATTCACATAAATATTTTACTTTCAAAAAAATAGTTATTGTTATAAATTTTAAAGTCAAAAGAATTACTAAGTTTATAACGAAATACAACGTGCAGTCCAACAAGTTCTTATCTTTGCATAGACCTACACGAGATCAGTCCCTACGCGACGTTCAGCATGTCGTCTGGCGCAACTTCACGCGACTGCGGCGCGGGCGCAGGTGACGCCGGCGAGGGTGGCGTGCGCTCGTGCGCGCTCCACCTGCGATCGTTCGCGCGCAACCCGCTCGAACTAGCCGCGCCGCCGCCTCGACCGCATCTGCTTGCGCATCCTAATGGTATGACTCGCAACTACGAGTACACACGGTACTCATGTATGTAGCTCTCATTAACTGTCATTACACATGTACAAATTGCTACTAACACCCTTATGTATTGTTTTGTGTATAGGTTAATATTTCATATCTATTTATTATCAAATTATTATACACAAATATATATTCTAAAACAGTTTTATTATTTCAACTCATATCGCCAATAAGTTATGTTGGAGAAAGCAACAAATACATTTCATTTAGATGCAAGGAAAAGTGCCACACGTAGCACTCGCGTAGCAGTCACGTAGCGGTCACAATCATAGTCGCATCCAGAGAAGACACGAGCGCAGGAAGGCTTTACGACTGCAATTTCCGTAGCGTTTTATTGTGGTTGATCAGTTGGGGGCAGTCGGCGCGGGGCGGTACGAGGCAGCTTACATAAATGTCTCAGGAACACGTCATTGGAAATAAAATTATAAAATAATTTATTCAAATCGAATTTAGTTTTCAAAGATTTTTATTTTTTGAAACAAAGCCTTTTTTATTTACTAAGCATGTTACAGGAACATACATATAGTACATACGAATCATGTTTTCCAGAGCGTAGAGTTATCTAATTTAAAACAATATTTTTTGTGTTTAAAAAAGATATTTCTTAATTGTTTATTTATTGGTGACGTTCCTAGTATTTCTATAAAGAAATTCTTGCCTTAAAAGCATAATATGATAAGTAGCAGTGTAACAGAAAACGGAATTAAAAAACATTGCTACTTTAGTTATGAAAATTCAATTCAATGAGTGCTTAATTACTTTATCTGCATGATATATTATAATAAAAATTTATTTTATGTATTTTTAACATACATAAAATCTTATTTCACATGTTCAGTGTAAGTAGCCGACACGGCAGAAGCTACTATAGCAGTAGGATCAGCTCGTAACCGACGAGGAAGTGCGCTGATACGAAAAATACTGAAAGGCAGAATCATGCAAACGTAGTCGATACATTCAATCGAGTTAGAGGCGGATATTGAAAAACGCCGTAAAATAATAATAGTTCATTCCGTTGGCATTATCGCTGGTTCCATTGAGCGAGTTTGCAATTTCCGCCGAGTGCCCGCATTGTGCCATCTGCCCTCCCGGCGACCCTCTCGATAGCGCCACCTCGCCGCCCGCCGCCTCGTGCCTCATCGCTACAGAGCCAAAGCGATGTTCAATTCCTTACGTTTTATGAATTGCGATAGCTCAATTAATTTGCAAATAACTCAAAAAAGTTTATTTCCTAATATTCCTTAATTTAATTGGCTTTATAATTTTGGTTTGCACATTGCACACTACACTGCATACCACACTACACGCCGCACCGAAAAGCGGGTTACTTAAAACTACTTCCTAAAATAAGTGTAAGAAATGAAAATGTACTTTAACATTGAAATCATAAAAATACCTATTAAAATTTTTTCATTCGTTTTGATTCATAGCATATCTTTCATTTCGTTAGAGAAAATCAGCAATTTACAATATTTAAAGCTGTAAGGACTGATCGTGCCTCATAGCTGTAACTTTAATTTTCTCTGCTATTGAACTTTAAAAACTGATGTTTTTACACTAATATAAATAAATTGTTAATTTATATTATCTTATTAACAACTCGAATCACTTTTTGGTATATTAGTAGAGGCTACTAATATGTGAAGGTCCGGGACGGTGCCATGCGGTCAGACTATAATAACACAACAGATTCTCCCATAATATTACATTGCACGCTCTTTTACTCAAATTCCGGTTAACGAGTTGTTTGTTAGATCATTAAGCCTCTAATATACTCAGAAAAGGGTTAAATTCCGCGAAACTTCCGAATATTAGGTTATTATAAAACTTTTTCTCTAATTGCAGACAAATATAGCATCGATATTTATATTGTTTATAAACACGGAAACAAGAAGTTTGCTATCTGGAAAATATAGCGCCAAGATACAACATTATCTATGAATTACTCTTAATTGAAGTTATTTTACGTGTAAACGATTTCAAAGGATAAATCTAAAAAATGTAATATATTTATAAAAATAACAATTGAATTCATATAAAATACAATTTTGGTTTTCAATTGGCGAGTCACTTTAATCGAAATTAATAGATCGTGTAAAGTACGCGCCTACTCCGCTTGATTAATATTCATATTACTGCGGCGGTTATTTGTCTCTGTCAGCTGTTTGACGCTCAGTCGAATGGGGAGATATTAATGGCTGCGCTTCACAAGATATCAGCGTTTGCGAAAAATAATTGGATTACATTAAGCTAGTAGCTAACATGTTATGTATCACTTGTGTAGACTACGGCAGCGCACGCGATAGCGACTCGGAGTCCAGTGGGTCCCCTTGCGCCGCGTGCGCCGCCGAACTATACCGTCTCCCGGCTGCTAGACTTTCAGGTATCATTAAATATGTAACAAAATCAAATTATTCATAGACGAGTGCGTAATATTTGACTTCGAAAATCCGGCTTGCGTAGATACATTACCAGCGGGAAGCACGGGTGCGGCGGAGTCCAGCACCGAGGACGGGTCGTACGGCGCAGCGCCGCGTCCGCGCGCCCGGCGACGCGAGCACGGGCGGCAACACCAACCCACTGTCAGGTATAAATTACTGAGATTGTCTAATATTGTATCGTATTTTAATCGTTTATTGTTATTCCTAATGTATATCTTTATAAGATGAAATAAATTCACTGTAATTTTGATCATAAACTTTTATAACATTCATTATGAATTTTTTTTTTAAGTTTTAATCACACATTTAGAAAATTGAATAACATATTTTTAGAAAACGTAAAAGAATTTTCACGAAGCGGGATTCAAACGCGCGCCTTTCGACTTTCGAAACAGCTGGATGTAAAACGCATGGCTTAGCAGTCAGAGCGGACGGTTTCCAAGAGGCACGGGTTTGAATCCCGCTACGTTCTAATTATCATAAGTTAATTAAAAATATACATTTTGATTATTAATCTTGAAAGAGGTAAACTACCCATATGGTGGCATGATACTATAAACGCATCGGACGCACAAGTTTCGTACATTTGCATCGAGTCTTGTAATGTTGCTCTCAAGTTTTCATGTAAATGAGTGTTATGTAACAAAATATAAATTGTTTTCTTTTCTGTTTCCTGAAGCCATCGTTTCTAAATCGGATCAGGAGATAGTGAGTTCGGTTCACTAGTTTTAGAATCAACAGTAGAGTTCCGCAGCCCCCCCTCACCCCAGGCATGGCTTCGAAGCTTTCCACCGACACTTAAATGAGATCTTATGATACGATTTTCCTTGACAATCTCGACCCAAACAAATGAAACGCCCTGGATCTTTATCGTAGTGCATGAACCGCATGTAACCGGAAAGTACACAGGAGCAAGCCAATTGCTCCTTGTCGACTTTACGGGTCGTGTATGATTGGGTCATTTTCGAAATTGGCAGAATTCAGTACCTATGTACATGTGAAAGTAATTCAGTTTATAATTATCCCGCAGTAGTGCTCGCTCCGCATGGACGCTGTTTACGTCTATCACAGCGCACAGTAGTTGCTCGGTGCTTGTGCTCATTTCTGGTGCCGATAGTGACATGTTCTCGATGCCTGCAGGTACTTCCCGTCGGCGGCGCAGCGTCGGTCCGCCATCTAGACGCGCGACGCCCGCCGCGCGATGCCGCTCAGCAAATGTATATAAACTTGTTTTTTCTATTTTTACTCGTTAAGTGTATCCATTATGACTGAACCTATCCTATTTAATAAAGATGTGATGTTTTCTATTGTTATTTGACTAATTGTACCCTTTGATAATTAATATTTACTTATTTATTTAACGTGAACAACGAGTATATTATAATTTCAATAAAATAAATAAATCTAGTCAATTAAATCTCTTCTCCAAAGCACTTAATATGGGAAATGTACAACGACACAATAAGGAAAATAAAATACTAAACTTTTCACTTTTCCTTTTTTTTTAAATATGTGTAATTTATTTTACAAGACGAGCTGAGCTAGAGTCCCTTAATCAATTATAAATAGTGCTGTTTAAAAAGTACGTTCCCAAGATAAGCAATATACGAAATGAAAATAGTCGAACTGAAACTTAGCATATAAGTAGCTTTATTGAAGTGGCCTCATTTCCATCATTGTACATTTGAAACGTTCAAATGGTTCAAATCCAATTACTAATTATATTTTTAAATAAATATCTCCTTGCTCTGACCAGACTGAGCAAGCTATAGGCTTCCGCTATTCGAGAAACAATTTATCTAAATCAGCGGAACTTCTTAATATTCTAACATTAAAAATGTAAAGAAATGTAAAATTACTAATACAACAAAGAGACACTTTAATCGATATTTGTTAACGTAAGTATTACTCGAATCTTCTTTAAAGTGTCCATTACGTATAGTGGATACTTTTAACAAACTGAAAACATAAAAGAAAACTATACTTTAATAAGTCCTATCATATATTATGTGAATGACTCCAAATATTTAAAGAGTTTGTGAAGAAAAATACTATTTGGACTTAGTATAAAACCAAGGTACATCGTTAGAATTTTTAATTTCTAGATATTTTTGATGTTCTTAGGCTTTGCTCTAACAATACACACAAATGACAGCTTATAGCTTCTTTGCTAAAAATATATTTCATTGTACTCAATAACTTTATTATATTCTTGTGATACTATATACATTTACCACCTACTTAGATAGAAAGTTGAACCCAAAATTATAATAACTTCATCAAAGGTAGTAATTTTCTCTTTTTTCAACTGTCACGTCAAATGTTTCAGACGACCGTTATATATTTTTCTCCTCCTCCGCTTGCATCCGAATTCAAGACGTTATTTCAATCATTTGTATTTATCTGTCACACTAAACAGCTTTTACATTTACTTAATTTAGTTATTTTTACTGTTTTATTATAAAGTTCATTGAACTTACTTACTTAGTGTTTAGTTTTACAAGAGGTTGTAAATTGTTAATAAATATAAAAAATTAAAATGTAATAATGAAATGATTTTTTTATGTCTTGTAACGTCGTTGTACTTTGGTAGTAATAGAGAGCGAGAGAGAGAGAGAGTACATAAAAATGGCAGCATAAAAAAAATGCATTGACAGTAGATACGGAATTAATATGAATATATAGTTCGTAAAGGCCAGTAAGTCAGCGTTAGCCGCTAGTGGCGACAGTAAAGAAGTGCCTCTATCTCGCCACTCGCCGCACTCAGGCTATTAATTAAGTCACCAACTATGATAAATGGCCTAATTCTAACTAATGCCATTCGATTCCGAGAGAGAAATGTTACTTTACTTATTTTACCATTTTACGAAATAGTACTTTTCTAGAGAGCGTCGTTTCATATAGTCATATAATATACGAGTATATCAATTGTAACACAAAATATCTATGCTAATACAAAAAAAATATATAATAAAAATAAATAAGAAAAAAATTATATTATACAATACAAAGCACGTGTGTGTGTATCCGATGAGTGTAAATCTTCTTAAGTGTCCAGGAGGTCTTCCGTCGGTTCACAGTTTAATTTTAATAACCAATTTGTTCATTTAATTGTACATTGATGGGAAGTTAAATGGTAAATATATAAATTCTTATTCATATTGTTGTATAGTATAGGATTCAAATAATAGAATAGTCGATTCGAATTCTAGATCTGCGTTTACCGGACGTTAACCGAGAATCCAAGAAGGTGAATCTGTACTTCCGTAAAACAGAACAAAGAACAAACAGTTGCTGAACTGTTAACCCTCCACACATCTGACATAAGTCTGTTGTGGGAAAGCGAACAGGCTTAGATGTATAATAACCTTTAAACTCTTTCTAGAGGCAGCAAAACTGCTTTTGTTGCAAAGTAATTTGTTTCGACTAAATTGTTAGTAAAACTATACATTATATAATAATCCATTTAAGAATGATGTTCTAATATATTGTTATTGCACACTGTGCATCTGTTTTGTCCAATTATGACGATTTGATATAAAAATTATATTATTTGTAAACTACAATAGTCTTAATTTATATTACTCATTTGACTTGGCGGTGTGAATGATATAAATAATTAACATGCAAAATCTTGTGTAACAAGTCACAAAGTAACACGTAATACAAACATAAATAAATGACGAGAGCAAGCTAAAGCTTAAATTCACATTTTTATTGAAATCCATTTATATCCGTTAAATATTTGATAGGATAGGAATGTAGAGTCGCAGTGTCAATTCCTGACGGGGTCACTGCAGCAGTGTGCCCGCGCTGACGTCGCGGGTCGGAGAGCATATGTGCATAATTAACGAAAGGGTCTGGCGTGTCATACATTTTTGAGAACGTAAAAGCCTCCCGGTGAGTGTTTCCGATGACTCGTGTAATTGACGCGCGGACGACGGCGCCCCAACGCCCCGACGAGCGACGAGCGACGAGCGAACCGAGCAAACATGGCATATTGATGAATGCAATGAAACAACCCTCATTTATCATTCACAAGCCCTCTGTGACCTATTGGTCAAAGGTTTTAAAATTCAATCAGCATTAAAATATATTTTCTTAGTTTTAACAATAAAATTTGTCCTTGTAAAAAAATATGTGTGTATTTACTTAAGCTGTTTATATATGTACTCGTATATTTCTATCTATAAACTATTAGAAAGCGACTCCAACTTTCTCATGCTTGTTACAGTATTTTATGATAATCCAGTTTAATTGCGTGGTTGATTGGCTATAAGGTGGTTCTATAAGGACCTACTCACACAACTCCTTCTGCCTGCCCTCCCCCATCCAGTTAAGGGGTAAATCCCACTTTGATTGTATCCTTCACTAATCCACGGCACAATATATGTTCAATTACAAGATAATCAGCGTTTGTATGAATGTCACGATACTGAATCTATTATATATCAATTTTACCACAAAACCGAGAATCTACCAAAATATATTATCATCAGATAGATAAAATATACCAATATATTGTGATAATCAAATTAGGTTCAGGTAACATTGTTTTCGTAAATATATAAAATATTATTATTTATTTAAGTTGATTTTATAATTAAATATATATTTCTATTAATATTTTAGCATTAGATAATAATTAATCATTAAGCTCCATAAAAACAGTTAAATAAGGACGTCTATATCCTTATCCTTCCTATCCCCCTCCTATCCTTCGTATAGAATCTATATATATAATAAAAGAGTAGAAAATCAATTCTGTACATGAAAGATTTTAGAAAAATTTCAAGTCCGTTAATATATCTATAACAGATGCTAAAAAACCAATCAGTAGAATTTTGGTCTGTCTGTTACTTTAGGTGTCAATCACGCAATAACTACTGGAAAGAAATTAATGAATTTTGGGTGCGATAGTAGTCTAGATGTACATATTTGGCATCCGGTGTAGTTTACTTAGAAAAAATTACTTAAAAAAACTGACACAGTGATATTACTGTATATACAGATAAAGAAATTAATGAGTTCTTGCATGTAAATCGCTTAGAGTCTAGGCACCACACAGGATAATTTTATCCTGAAGTTCAATGTAGTTCCCATAGGAAAAATACACCGACACCCTCAAATTGCCTCGATTAATAATCTGTTATTAGGTGCACCTATTTAGGTAGTGTGTCTACAAAAGTAATATTATGTAAGTTTTTTATTACATTATTAAGTAATATTATTTAATTATTTAAGCAGCGGAGAGCGGGAAGTTAGAAAGACTGCCTTGCCTAAAATATAAAGTTGGGAGTAGTTTTGAACGCTGCGGGATTCGAACTCGGGTCTCTTGGATCCATCCAAGTGCTCTGACCGCTAAGCCAGCTCTTTAGAAAGGTTTTCACAAATTTCTGCTCAGTCAGAGCGCTTGGACGGTATCCAAATAAAAACACATATTTATTACAAAGATAGTTAATAATAAAAAGTTATAGCTTACTTTTGTAGCGTTAAATTTAACCTCTAGCACTGATAAATCATACAACATTTCTAACAAAACACCAAAGATAAAACTTGTGGGCGCGTCCGCCGCAACTCACAGAGCTACAAAGTTACACCAAGCGGTTATCGGAGTGCGACGTAGTACGATGCAGCTCCAACTGTAAGAATTTATAAATACTTATATATCAAAGTTTTACACTATTTTTAGTATTATTAGTTTCGTTAGAAATAAAAATGTAAACTTAAGAGATATGAGTGCATCACACACATGTAAGATCAATTGAGTCAAATTCAAGTAGCTACGAAACATAATGGAACTGTGACACGCCCTGTTAATATCAAATATTGAGAATAGCATTAAATAAATAGTTGGTTGAATTTCCTGAGATGTTCCATTATATTAGCAATGAACATAAAGTTCATTTGACAGAGGTTAATAGTCTCGAGCCGGACCTGGGTCCGGGTCCGGGTCCCGAAGGGTTACTGCAGTTAGCTGCGAGATTTGTAATGTTGTAAACGTGCCAGAGGTGGCGGAACGGAAAATAAAATTGGAGAGAATTTCAGAGACGTTGTGGCGAGGACGGTGAGGTAATCCTTCACTTAAATTGGACGAACCTGCTCGTTGCGATGAGGCTAATAACTGAAGAGACACTCGAGTATCAGTGACTACGACACTGATACTCGAGTGTGTTACAACACACTCAGTTAGTTAGTCAACAAAAATAACTGAAAAGCGTTTATAGCGATTATCCGAAAGTGTCCACTGAAATATATAGCTGTATAGTTCGATAGATGCGACGCGCCGCTGCGATGATGAATGTAAATAAATAAGAGCGAGGCGCGTCTGAATGAGATGCAAATGAATGAAAATTATATTCATATTAAATTGAAACGAGGGATGAGGCTAGTTCTATATTAATTTTTTGAAAGCACCGTCGTTAGCATTGCTCGGAGCTTTGACGCCGCCGCCGCCGCGAGCCGTGCGCTGGTCAACGGAACACAAAGGTCTTCAATTATTAAATTCAGCTTTATTTTTAAAAGAATATTCAAAATTATAAATATAGGGATGCACAATCATCTTTTAATTTTACGGTCGTTATGCTTATTTCTTTTGCAATGATAGCTAACTACTCGACCAGACTTTGTTAAATCCTTCCAATTAATTAGATAAATAGTACCGTTGTAATTTTTTTTTCAATCAATTGAATATGCTCATATAATATCATTAGTTAAAGTGTCCTTTAAGCAGCTTCAAATATTAATTTTGTCAAATTTATTATATGGCCCGGTTGCCTTAACAATGTGTATGCTTATTTAGAAAACGTATAAAAATTTGAAAGCAGTGGGATTTGAACCCGCGCCTCTTGAAAACCGTTCAATTTTCAAGCGGCGCGGGTTCAAATCCCGCTGCGTTAAAATTTTTATACGTTTCCTAAATGTCTTTTTCAATTTCCTTAGTGTGGGAATACCACTTTAAAAAAAGGTTAAAAACAAGTGTACGCTATTTTGTACCAAAAGTGTATATCAGAGTACATTGAAGTAAATGTATGTGGTGTATTTATAATATTAATGTAATGTGTTTTATTGCACTTTTATAAAAAAATGGCTTTCCGATCAAAAACTTCCTTATAATTTTTAAGTATGGGAAATTCAAGTAGATTTGTATTAAAAATGTAAACCAGTCTAACTTCAGCCTAGATAATGTTAATCTAAAGAACATATACGTATCTATGATTGTACTTTAGCTGTAATTTGGCTGTGCATTTCCCTCATGAACGAGCCTTTGACTTGTCTAGGATAAAGCATGTGGAATAGTGCTCTGTATATTCTGCAGAGAAATAATTGCGCTAATTATGAAACCAAGTAGTGGCTGTAGTTTTTGTAAAGTAACTTCAATACTGTTCTTCAGTTTCCATACAAATTAGATCACCGTAAAAAAAGACACAAAGGTATATTCAATTTCGTGTCCATTAAGGCAACCGGACGCAAAGTCTCAGATTCAGGCGAAAGGGGTCTCTTCACACTAGGTTCTTTCTGCCGATCCTGCTATGCGGGAAAAACTCATGAAATCAATTGTTAAATATTATCGTACTGATTATTAAGTTATATAAAAATGTGTTTTGTTTAGTTATAACACTTATTTAATAATAATATATAAGTTTGGTTACTTATATATTATTCTACTGCTTATGGTTTTCGATTAAATAGTTAAACTAAGTAAAATTACTGGTAGCTAAATTAATGTTTAACCTTTTAATTGACAAAACTAACAAACTGTGCATATTCATAAACGTTATTTAATAATAATGTACCAATAATAAACTACACATAGACAATATTTCCAAATACTAAGTCGTCGTATTCTATTTCGTCTGTCGGAGAACAGCGTAGAACGTGTAGGACCATTTGAGGATCTGAAAATACATAGATTGATTATTATATGAATAATTAAACCAATATGTAGAATGGATTTGTATAACGAAAGCCCTACTCTTGAAGTCAACAAATCTCTCAAGAGACTTAATTGTTCAGATCACTTTATATAATCCTTTGCATGTCGCTAGTGCTCAATTACACTTGCTTGAATTCGCTCTTTTTTGTAAAGTAGTTACAATCGTGTTATAAACTTTTAAAAGTCTAAACATAAGCACCGAGTTGGTGCTGTGGGACGGCTTCTGGTTGTAACAGCGATTGATTGTGGCTTCGACTCCCACTCAGAGAATGAGTTTGTTTAAATAATTGTCATTTTCTCCAGTTCCACTGGGAAGCAGCAAAAGATTATAATGACACTAAACTCTGTCTGTCCTCACTGCTATGCGTGATAAGCTGCAGAGCACTCGTATTGAGCGATGGATGAGGAACGTACCTTGAGGAAGGTCTCTAGTGAGAGCGGCACGAGGCGCGCGGCGGCGGGGCGCAGCGGGCGGCGCGCGCGCTCCATCACCAGCACGAGCAGGCGCCGGAAGCGCGGAGGAGCGTTCCGCCACCGCATGCAGTACACAGAGCACACTAACTTGTCACTCTACACCACCGTGCATGTCAGTATTATATACGAACGAAACAAATCACGTTTAAAACATAAGAAACTATATTTAAGCTACATTACCTGCGTACTCAACTCAATTCAAACTATTTCTACAAGAGGTATAGAACTAGGCAAGTTCCGTTAAACTTATATGAACCAAAAATCGTATTAAAAGTGTAGGTGTGAATATGCTACAGTTTCTACATAGATAATAAGGAAGCCTTACCTCTACAGTCAGCTCGTTACCGTAGTAGCAATAGAGAAAGAGCTCCGTCAGAATGCACAGTATGAACAAAGCTGTCGATGCAAACTCTATGCTCAGTATGCTCAGCTGAAGATTATAGAAATACTAAGCTCTGTTATTTACATAATATGTTATATTTGAATTATGAGCTGGTATCACATAAGATGCCAATGATGAATGACTAATAAATAAATACTAACACTGACAAGTTTGTAAGCGGCCATACAGAGAATCCACCCGCCGATACCGAACTGTACCAAGATGGCCGCACCGAATATGTGTCCTAGTAATGCAGCAGTCCTGTGAGAAAATCATTTGACCTATGATGTGTATGCGTTTATTGTGTTGTAGGAACCATCGTGACATTGGCGCAGTGCTTAACTTAAGTGCTTAACTTTCACTCTCAACTGAACCATCGTTATGCAATGGGGGAGGTTGTGAGTTCGATCCCTCCTCAGAGGAATGATTATATTATTATTTTCGTGTCCCCTTACAGACAAAATGCAGCGTTGATTCCGTCACTTAACACGCAATGTTTTGATTTCGGATGAAATATACCTAAAACGCTACCCACCTGGTATGCGGAAATATGAGAAGTTGAAAAAAAATATTTCAATACAAGTCGTTCATATATTCTTGCTTACACTTTAGTATACGGACATACTTACATAAGTACATATTCCATATATATCCTTTGTTCCTATTTCAAATTAAAAAGTCAACAGAACTTGAACACTGATAAACTAAACATACGCGTATCGTAGTTTGTCAAAAGGTAGCTTACTCTATAATTTTTTGGTAGTGGCAATAGCACTTTACAAACAACGTCATTAGTGCTCTCTCATAATCTACATTTGCTTTTGTGCTCAGACTCTTAGCTCTCTCTGGTAAAGTTTCAAAATCATTCCTGTAAGAAAAAACACCCGTGAAAAACGTATTTTACAAAAATGTAGGGTGTGTGACTTTTAGTTGAATATACTAATCACAAATAAATTAGATAATTTTTGTTTCTTGCGAAATAAGACTATAAAACATTGTCATATTAATAATTTGCCAGTGTTTTTTTTTTCATAATGTTCAAACATTATGAAATTCGTAAGCTAACCTCAATATTGTAAACTGTGTTTTGCACTGATATAAAATGGTCGCTATAAAGGCGTCCATTGTAGTATTAGCCAGACCAACTAGGGTGGTGACGTAGAACGAATACAGAAGAATCACTATGAACCTTAAACAAACAACAACAGTCAATTTATTTCGTTATTAAAAGAATATTTATTAGAAATACAACGCAAAGAAAGTAAAATAATTTTAAAATATCATGTATTCTAAATTGAAAAGACTATTATTAAATAGCGTTTAAACGTTGGACAAAGTCAAAGGCAAATAATTTTATTTAAGGATATGTAATATATAATTTATGGAGGATGATGAATTTTTTGAACGTCAAATAATTTACCACCGGTTCATTAATGTTAATGCCTCGGATCTGAGTAGAACCGTCGCATGAAACTCAGCGGGACTTCTTTTGTTGAAAATTAATTATTTACAGATTTATCAGTCACAATTATACCTTTGACATAGGCTGGAGTGAGCATTTCACATCCAATGCGTGTTATCTATACATATAATTAAAATGTAACTGATCGTCTATGGAAATTAAATTAAAAAAATATATATTGGGGGCATTTATAATCGAACACAAAACAATATTTTTTTTTATATTCTTTTCGGTTTGTCTATTTATCTGTTGGTCTGTTTGTATATATCCTTGTGCACGCTAATCTCAGAAAATGGATTTAAACGCAGTTTGATTATGGAATTTTGGTAAACTTTTTTTAACATTTAGTGTTTATTTCATTTCAATCCGTTCATAAATAAAAAAGTTACAGTTATTACAATTATAAATTTAAGAAGAAGTTTCGAGTGGGTCACTAGTCATTTATATAATCGTTAATTATGTAATAACGTTTAACAACAAACGTCTTTTACAACTTTTAAAAATTGTTATATAAACCATTCTCGGACGTTTTCTGGGATTCTATTTTAAAAGCCACCAGTAAAGTGGCATTTTCGCTAAGTAATATGTTTTAGTAAGACAAAGTTACACGGCGGCCGGGTCAGTATGGAGTCCGGTCCAGAAGGGGAAATCCACAGCGCGGCCGCGCAGACGCCGATACGCCGCGAACGCTCCCCACAGCGCGCAGGTGAGCGCGGCGCAACCGGCGTACGCGCGCTGCAGACGACACGCACGCGCCGCCGTACGGGACAGCAGTGCCCCCGCACTGCGACTACCACTGTTGTAGATGGGTTCTGCAACCGAGCTTATTTAAGTAACACAATTCCTTGTATGTCTGGAATGTGCAAAATAAACTTGCATATCAATAACCTCCCTATCTCCATTTATCTAATAAATTCTGGGTTATGGGTAAACATAATACAGCAATTACCATTGAGACTTCCAACCAGTTGGTCAATTCGGTCGGCGTCGATGTGAAACACGATCTGCTTGACAATTGAGGTGATGTGACAGAGCAGGAGAAACATGACTTGCGAAAGCTTCGACATGTCGCTTCGCTCCTGATACGCGTACACGCACTCCTGCAGCAAGTAGGCGGAGGTGACGGCCAGCACGAGCGCGCGGTACCCATCCCGGCTCCCTGCTGCACCCCCCGCCACCCGCATGTACCCCGCGCGCTGCAGCAGCCGCGTGTGCACCGCCACGCATTGCCATGCGGCAGACCCTGCTTCAGTGCTCGGTTGAACCTGAGCCGCAGGACAGACGTGCCTATGTGGTAATTGAAAAAGTTGCTTAGTAAAATTATCCCTTTTCGCATGAATTTTTATACAATTGTCTCATCTTGTTTATTACATTTTTATAATTCTCAATATAGCAATTTAAGAAAAACGACATCGACGTCGGTCGCCTTTCGAAATGTAAATTTTTAGCATCAGTCACAACATATACAGTAATATACGTTTAATTACAGTCCTCGAGTATGATTACTTTGCCCTATAATAATGATGGCGGTCGACATCGGCTAACAGTTTAATTACACGTTAAGAACATGCCACACCGCCCACTTGTACGATATTATTGTAACATTTTAATATAGTCCTCTGATAATTAATAAACTAGTGTGACGAAGGCCCTTCATTAAAAAAAAGTATATTGGAAAATATTTTCCATGTTCAAGCATTTCTCTGTCCGAGCGTTTAACATTAGTTTTTCTAGCTAGTTCAAATGCAAGACGCGTGGGATAATTGTAACAAATTAATAAAATTTAGTATATTCCTAATTTTTTACAATACTTTTTATTAATAAAAAGTAATGTAAAAAATAATATATTATTTATAATCAAACCAGGCCGTTGCAAATAAAGCTAAATATTTAATTGTTGAGAAACTCTAGGTATATTAAATATTCGCGAAATACCCCATGAATTTCTGGAATTATTATTGTGTTTAAGAATAATCACGGAAATGTTTGTCGTTTTGAGTTTAAAATAAACAAGGCTTGTGTACTGTAAAATTATAACAGTTAGTTATTATTTTACCCACAACGGGACCGAGGAGCGTTTAGGTTGTATTCATGTTTGTTAAAGTGTTAGTTTGTACAAGCAAATGTTCCAATTTATCTCAAAAACGGTGTGACCGATTTCGAGTTGGTTTTGTGTAAAGGCGCCAGGGGGTACTATAAGATAAATATATTATTTGCTTGCTACGCAAATACTTCCACTTATGACAGCACTTATTTTAAAATGACAGTATTTATTCTGAAAGCTCTATAGAAGCTTCCCAACTCGCCAACAGAGTACAACGTGGGCGTTAAGGAGTGTCTGAGTCATATTTTTGTGAAAAAAGTATCAAAACTTCTGCCGATGTTTTGTGAATGTGGATCAAGTGGACCAAGTACCATTCTTAAGCCCCTTAATAATACCATGTTCAATAACCAAGATTGGTCCTTTCAGCAAGACTCGGCGCCGGATCTTTCCTTCTTCTTCTTTCGGGTTCCGGGCTTCATCAGAGCTGAAGACTGGCCGTCTTCTAGCCCTGATCACAATCCACTGGATTATGATTTATGGTCAGTTTTAGAGAGTAAGGTTTGCTCTAAATACCATGATAATTTGGAGTTCCTAAAACAGTCCATACAATTGGCAGTGAATAATTTTCCCATAGAAAGAGCGCGTGCTGCTATTGATAACTGGACTGAACCTTTAAAGCACTGAATTGCAGCAAATGGAGACCACTTCAAATAAGCTTTATACATTTTTATTGGTTTTATATTAACATATTACACTAACCCAACTAAAACAATTATAAATCTTACGACCAATAAAAAAAATATATATTATTTGTTACAGTATTTATGGCTAGACTACAAGTAAGTATATGTTAAATTCATTCACGGTGGACCGAACGTTTTGCTAATTATTACATTCCTTATGAGAGAGATATAGGATTAGAGAGAATGCTATATATAAAAAATATATACTTTTTCTAACAATTTTCTTCAACTTCCTAAGTATGTAAATAGCGCTTTAAAATGTTAAAAATATTTAATATATCTTTCTTGCCAAACGATTGTTTGTAGAATAATCTTTGAGTAGCAGAAACTTTCAAAATTATCTCTACAGAGATGGTAACAACGAAAACATGTTGTAATAAGCATATAAAAATGTTGAAACAGCCGGATGAAGAAAGCAAGGCTTAGCGGTCAGAACAGTATGGACGGTTTCCAAGCAGGCGTGTTCAAATCCCGCTTCGTTCAAATGTTTATACGTTTTCTAAAAATG